>PVKE010047727.1:0-11823 GCA_004027555.1 Craseonycteris thonglongyai | reverse complement strand
AACTGCGAGCAGGAAGTTAGGCTTTTTTGTGTCGCCATCTGATTGGATAGCGAGGGTGACCCTTGGTTTTATTGGATGGGGCAGATTATTTGATGGGAGGGGGGCGGGATCAGGGGAACAAATCTTTAGTTTCTTTTTCCTTAGGTTTCGTTTTCCTGGGATTCCGGAAGGTCTCTCAGGGTGGGGCCCATGTCATAAAAAGGCGTCTCCTAGTCTACTAAATGGCGCCCTCTAGTCTCTACAGTATAGTATGCTTATAGTATTAGTTAGGCCTATTTTTAATAGTAACACTTAAGCAACCAGAAACTACATTTATCCGGCATCTATCAATCCCCATCAGTGCTGGTTAACTGAGAATATACTGCGTGTGTATGTATGTATGTGTGTGTGTGTGTGTGTATAAATCACCTCTTCTTTATCTAATCATCTATCAGTGAACACAGTTTTCTTCCTTGTCTTGGCTATTATAAATATGCTGCAATAAACATAAGGATACATTTATCTTTTTAAATTGTTTTTTTTAATTTTTTTAGCTGATTAACAAGAAATGGAAATGCTGGGTCATATGGTAGTTCTACTTTTAATTTTTTGAGGAAACTCCTAACAGTTTTCTATAGTGGCTGCTCCAATTTGTATTCCCACCAATAGTGCATGAGGGTTTTCTTTTCTCCACATCCTTGCCAACACCTGTTTTGTGATTTATTGATGATAGCCATTCTGACAGATGTGGGGTAATATCTCATTAGGGGTTTAATTTGCATTTTCCTGATGATCAGTGGCATTGAGTATCATTTCACATGTCTATTGGACATTTTTATGTCCTCTTTGGAGAAATATTTATTCAAGTTGTCTGCTCACTTTTAAATTACGTTGTTTGTTTTTGGTGTTAAGTTGTATGAATTCATTGTAAATTTTGAATATTAACCCCTTATTGGATGTATCATTAGCAAATATATTTTCCCAATCGGTAGATTGTCTTTTAGTTTTATTTATGGTTTTCTTTGCTGTGAAAAAGTTTTTTAGTTTGATGTAGTCTCATTTGTTTATGTTTTCTTTTGTTTCCCTTGCCTGAGAAGATATATCTGGAAAAAAAAAATTACTAAGAGCAATGTCAGATAATTTACTGCTTATATTTTTTTTTTCTAGGAGTTTCATGGATTTGGGCCGTGCATTTAAGCCTTTAATCCATTTTGAATTTATTCTTGTATATGAAGGAAGAAGGTGGTCCAATTTCAGTTTTTTGCATGTTATCTGTCCAGTTTTTCTAACACCATTAATCGAATAAACTTTTATTTCACTGTATATGTTTGCCTTCTTTGTCATAGATTAAATAACCATATAGGCTTGGATTTATTTCTGAGCCCTCTATTCTGTTTTATTAATCTATGTATGTGTCTGTCTTTGACAGTACCATACTGTTTTGATCATTATAGCCCTATGATATAATTCAATATCAGGTAGCATGTTACCTCCAAATTTGTTTGGTTCTCAAGGTTGCTGTAACTATTTAGGGTTGTTTGTTGGTTTATATACATTTTAGGATAATTTTGTTCTATTTTTGTGAAAAATTTCATTGGTGTTTTGATAGGGATTATATTGAATCTATATATCTATAGATTGCTTTGGGTATTATAAACATTTTAACAATGTTAATTCTACCTATCCATGAGCACAGTATTGTATCGTGTCATCTGAAAATAATGACAATTTTATTATTATTTTCTTTCTAATTTGAACATCTTTTATTTATTTTTCTTATCTGATATTTTGTGGCTGGGACTTCCAATGCTATATTGAATAGAAGTAGTGATATTAGATATACTTCACTTTTTTCTAATTTTAAGAAAAGACATTTAGCTTTTCACCATTGTGTATAATGTCATCTGTAGATTTGTCATACATAGCTTTAATATGCTGAAGTACATTACTTGTATTTCACTGTGCTAAGGCTAAGAGTTTTTACCATAAATAGATGCTAGATTTAGTAAAATACTTTTCCTGCCTTTATTGATATGGTTGTATGACTTTTATCATTAATTTTGTTTATGTAGTATATCATATTAATTGATTTGTGGGTATTTAACCAATAATTCTAGGACTCTTGTTTATTGAGAGATTTTAATCCTCTATTCAATGTTAGTCTGTTCAAGTTTTATATTCTTTATTCAGTTTTGAAAGATTATATACATTTCTTGGGGTTTATTTTTCTAGGTTTTTTAATTTCTTGACAATTAATTGTTTATAGTATTTTTATTATTTTCTTATATTCCTTTGTATTTCTATAGTGTTCTTTGTCACTTCTCTTTTATTTCTGATTTTATCTATTTGTGTTTTCGCTCAGTGTTTTGCTTTTTTATGAGTCTGATTGAAGATTTATCAATTCCATTTTCAAAGAATCAGCTGTTGGTTGCGCTGATCTTCTGTATCATTATTTTAATTTTTTTAAAAGGTGAGAGAGAAAGAATGCCATAGTAGTACATTATTAGTTGTGACATAGCTTCATATCACATAGGTGGATGCGGGGCCACTCAGAGCAGGAAACAAGCCAGAGGCCTCCTGCACAGGAGGCGGGAACTTTTGCTGCTGAACTCTTTTAGTGGGTATCAGTTGTGCCACAGTTTAGCATATGAGGTTTGCATGGGCAGGGGTGGAAATCGAACCCTGGACTTTGTGACTGTGAGGCAAGCACTCAATCGCTAAGCTAACTCAGCATCCCTATTATTAGTTGTTTTTTTTACTCTGGTTAGTTTATTTGTACTCTGACTTTTATTGTTTCTTCCTTGTTTCTTGACATAGACCTATGTTACCGTAAATTTTCTACTTAGTACTGTTTTGGTTGTGTTCTATGAATTTTGGGTTGTCTTGTTTTCCTTATCACTTGTCTTAGTATATTTTTTATTTCTTCTTTGATCTTGTTGTTAACTCTTTCATTATTCAGTAGCATGGTATTTAGCCTCCATGTGTTTGTTTGTTAGTTTTCTTCTTGTAATTGGTTTCTAGTTTCATAGCATTGTAATCATGTAGTCAATGATGCTTGATATGAGTGTAAGTTTCTTAAATGTATTGTGACTTGCTTTGTGGCCTAGGAAAATATTCCATGGAAAATATTCATTGGTACGTGAAAAAAATATGCATATTCTGCTGCTTTGGGATAAAATGTTGTCAATATATATCAGTTAAAGCATCTGGTCTAATGTGTCATTTAAGGGCACATTTCCTTGATGATCTTCTATCTGGATGATCTGTTCATTGATGTCAATAAGGTGTTAAAGTTCTGTATTCTGACTATATTGCTATCAATTTTTCTCTTTATGCCCATCAATATTTGCTTTATATACTTAGATACTCTTTTGGTGGGTATATAAATATCTACAAGGGTCATATTTTGCTGTTAAAGTGATCCCTTTATCATTACAAAATGTTCTTTTTTGACTTTTGTTATAGTCTTTGTTTTGAAGACTATTTGGCTGATATAAGTATTTCTATCCTAGTTTTATTTTTTCATTTTTATGTACATAAATACCTTATTCTGTCTTTTGACTTTCAGTCTGTGTGTTTTTTGATCAAAAGTGGATCTCTTGTAGGATACATATATATTTTTATTTTTTAGCTATTTAGTGATTGGAGCATTTAATCCATTTACATTTAAGGTATTTTTGATAGGTATATAGTTATTGCCATTTATTATTAAAATTTGTTGTTGTTGTTGTTTTATCTTAAAGAAGTTCTTAACATTTCTTATAATACTGGTTTGGTGGTGATTAACTCCCCTAGTTTTATGTTGTCTGGGAAGCTCTTCTTCTCTCCTTTGATTCTAAATGATTACCTTGCTGGGTAGAGTATTCTTGGTAGTGCGTTCTTGCTTTTCATCATTTATGAATATTTGTGCCAATCCTTTCTGACCTGAAGAGTTACTGTTGAGATATCTGCTGACAATCTAATGGGAGTTCCCTCGATGGTAACTAACTGCCTTTCTCTTGCTGCTTTTAGAATTCTGTCTTTAACTTTTGGCATCGTAATTATGATATGTTTTGGTGCAGGCCTTTTAGAGTTTCTCTTGTTTGGGATCTGCATTTACTGAACTAGTATACCTATTTCCTGTACTAGGTCAGAAAGGTTTAAAATTATTAACTCTTCAAAAAAGGTTATTAATTTCTTGTTCTCTATCTTTTCTGGTACCTCAATTATATGAATTTGCTATGCTTGATGTTTTCCTAGTGGCCCCTTAAACTCTTCTAATTTTTTTCTGTTCTATTTTATTTCTGTTTAAATTAGTTATTTTCCACTATCTTGTCTTCCAAATCACTGATATGATCTTCTGCTTCATCAATTTGCTGTTGATACCATCTAATGCATTCTTCCTTTTAGTTACTGCATTCTTCGTATCATGACTAGTGTTTTTGTTTTATAATGGCTTCTATTTCTTTGTATGAGTTTTCACTGAGTTCATCTGTTCTTTCCCTAAGTTCATTGAGCATTCTATCACAAGTGTTTTCAACTCTATATCTGGTAGATATCTTCCCTTCATCTCACTTAGTTGTTTTCCTGGGGTTTTATTCTGTTCTACTTGGAACATGTTTTTTTTGTTTTGTTTTTTCACTCATTTTTTCTGTTTTTCTTGGTTTATTTCAACATATTAAGTAGATCTGCTACATCTCCCAGTCATGGCAGCTTGTTTTTGTTTGTTTTGTTTTGTTTTACTAGGTGTCCCATGGGTCCTAGTGTTACAAGCTCCATGGTCACCTTAGCTGGGTGCTCCAGGGGGGCTTGGTTGTGTGGATTGTACTTGTCCTCCTGTTGTACATTAGCCTCAATTGCTTCTGACATATCAGTTGAAAGTAATCATCCTCCTCTGGATGTCTGGTTGTGAGTACTGACCATAGCAGACAAACTGCTGTGTGGTGGCTAACTGCATGGGGTAGGATTCTCTGTATTGAGTCTCTGGTACCCTCTGAGTTGCCTCTTCGGGTATGTTACTTGTGGAGCTAATTGGATGCTGCTATGATATGTTCTGAAGCTGGCCAGAGAGTTTTCACAGGCCCCTTGTGATGAGCTATGGTTGCTTCACAGGCCCTGTGTGAGCAGCTAAAGTGTAATTTGTAATTTCAAGATAGTCACTGGCTATGCCAATCCTGGGACAACCTGCTGTGAACTGTAAAGTGATATTCGGCTAGTAACTGCCTATACAAGGCTTGGAGATGTCTTGGAGAGGTTGTGCTATGAAATGAGGCTGGCTGCCACTAGTGCCAGGATGGGTCCACTTAGCATTAGGTACATGACTCATTGATGTCAGTTATTGCTTGTTTGGTATTTTAGGACCTTTCATGGCTTTTAGGAAAGTCACCATATGGGCTCAATCTGGCTACTTGTATGGAACGGCCACTGCAAGAGTTTCAGGCCAGTGTATGTGTTGGGTAAGAAGGGTTCTCAGGGAACCACCCAGGTGGAGTTAGATGTGTTAGCCAGTTTGATGGAGTCTTCGATTTCTTGTCCTGTTTTCTCTGATGGCTGTGTGGTGAGGGGGCTCAACATAGGAACATTGTTGCCGGTCAGCACTTCCATCCCAACCAGAGCTGCTTCTCTTGCTCTTGCCCTGAAGACAAACAACACAGTTTTTCTTCATGTGTCCCTGGCATTTTTCAATTTGCTGTCCCTATGCTGGAGCTCAAAGTGAGTCAGTTAATGAGTAAGTCCATGAGCAAGTCCTTTAAGAGGAGTGCCTGGGATGCCATCAGCCCTTTATCTCACCTGGCGAGAATCCCTGCTGATTTTCACAGCCAGAAGTTGTGTGGGCTCCTATTCCTGGCACTGGTGGTCTGGAATGGAGAACTCAGTGTGAGGCTTGGACCCCTTACTACTCAGGGGAGGGACATCTGCAACTGAGATATTTCTTTCAACTTGTAACTGACACACGTGTGTGTGGGACCAACTTGTTTGATTTATCTGCTCCTTCTAAGAGTTTTGATGTGGCTTCTTCCTTATAGTCTTAGTTATAGGAGTATTTTCAGCTACTTTTTAGGTGTGTATCAGAGGTGGTTGCTTTATAATTTAGTTTTAATTTTGATGTGACCATGGAAAATGGCTAATACTGCAAATACCTACTCCACGGTCTTGATCTTTGTCTCAGATTTTAATTTTAATAGTCTGATTTACAATTTTGTGATTATAATATTTGTTGTACATGCTTATTTTTTCTGTATCTTCTATGAAAAGTGATGGCTTACTTCATAGTCAAAAAGAAGATATATTTCTAGCAGATTCAGAACATTAACTTTAGGTTTAAATTTATAATACATTTTATATTAATCCTTTTGTGTTTGATATAGGAATCAATAATCAATTCATTGTTTTCTAATTTTTATTAATTTATGTGTCTACTCTTTCATAAAAATCCCACACTGGTAATTATAGCATTATACAGCCATACTCATTTCACAGTTGACAGTTTGTGGTAATCATGCATCAAGTTAATCTATCAGCACTATTTTCTCATTTCCTGTCTTTGTTAATTTTTGATAATGTTTGCAGTAATTTAAATCTGAATATTACTATTTTATTTGTTCTGGTGATATGTGATCAGCAATCTTTGATGTTACTATCATAATTGTTTTGGAGCATCATATACTGTGTCCATATAACATTGTGAACTTATTGATAAATGTCATGTGTGTTCTCACTGCTACACCCTACTAACCATTATTCTGTCTTTCTCTCTCTATGTAGGTAGGCCTCCCTATTCTCTGAGAGACAAAATATTGAAATTAGACTAATTAATAACCTTACAGTGGCATCTAAGTTTTCAAGTGAGACAAAAAATAACATATCCCTCACTTTAAGTCAAAAGCTAGAAATGACTAAGCTTAGTGAGGGAAGCATATAAGAAGTCAAAGTAGGTTGAAAGCTAGACCTCTTGAACAGAACAGTTAGGCAGAATGCCAAGGAAAAATTCTTGAAGAAAATTAAAAGTACTAATCCAGTGACCACATAAATGACAATGAAGTAACAAAGCCTTTATTGCTTACCTAAATAATGCTTTTGTGATCTGGACAGAAGATGAAACCAGTCACACCTTTCCCTTAAGACAAAGCTTAATCCTGAAGAAGGCCATAATTTTCTTCAATTCTATACTGAGAGAGATGAGGAGTCTTCAGAAAAAAATGTTGATGCTAGTAGAGATTGACTCATGAGGTTTAAGAAAAGAAGATATCTTTATAACATAAAAGTACAAGGTGAAGCAATCCATGGTGACAAAAAACCTGCTATAAGTTATCAAGGAAAATTTAAGATAATAAATGAAGGTGGCTACAATATACAACAGTTTTCAATGTACGTACCGGTAGACATTGGAAGGAGATGCCATCAAAACTTTATAGAGAAAAAAAGTCAATATCTGTCTTCAACTCTTCCAAGGATAGGCTTACTCTCTTACTAGGGTCTAATAAGCTGGTGACTTTAATTGAAGCCCATACTTATTAACATTCTGAAATATTTCTGTGGCCCTTAAGAATAATGCTAAATATGCTTATTTGTGCACTATCAATGGAAAAACAAAGCTTGTATAAAAGCAGATCTGTTTCTTTTTACTGAATATTTTAAGCCCGCTGTTGAGATTTACTGCTCAAAAAAAAAAAATTCTTTCAAAACATTACTGTTCATTGACAATGCATATAGATTCCCAAGAGCTATGATAGAGATGTATAACAATATTGTTTTTATGCCGGTTAACACAACCTTTATCTATAGCCTGTTTCAAGGAGTAAATTTGACTTTCAAGTCTTACTATTTAAGAACTACATCTTATTTTTATCTCCCTAATTGCTAGTGATGTTAAGGAATTTTTCATCTCTCTGTTGGCCATTTGTATGTTTTCATGAGGGGAATGTCTGTTTAGGTCTTTTGCCCATCTTTTAATTGGATTGTTTTTTATTGTTGTTGTTGAGCTGTACAAGTTTTTTGTACATTTTTTATATTAGTCCCCTATCAGAGACATTGTTTGTAAACATTTTCTCCCAGTTGGTTTGTTGCTCTGCTTTGTTGATGGTTCCCTTTGCAGTAAAGAAGCTTTTTAGCTTGAAAAAGTCCCATTCTTTTTTTTTTTTTTTTTTGCTTTTACTTGCCTTGTCATTGAACTCAGGTTTATAAAGTCTTTCCTGAATCCCAGATCTATAAGTTTATCATCTCATATCTGTTAAAATGGCTATAATCAAAAAGACAAGGAACAACAAATGCTGGAGAGGCTGTGGAGTAAAGGGAACTCTCATACAGCGCTGGTGGGAAAGTGAACTGGTACAACCACTGTAGAAGGCTATATGGAGATTCCTCAAACAAATTAGGAATGGAATTGCCATATGACCCAGGAATCCCTCTACTGGTATCAACCGAAAAAATCCTGAAAGCCTTAATCTGCAAAGATATTGGTACCCGAATGTTCACTGCAGCACTGCTAACAGCAACCAGGTCATGGAAAACACCAAAGTGTCCTTTAATAGATGACTGGATTAAGAAGTTGTAAAAAATAAAAAAGATGGCGGCATGAGAGGAGAATGCAGATAACTTCCTGGAAAGGGATTTGTGAACAGTGTGGAATCCACGGGGGAAACCCTGAGAAGCAACCTCAACTAAGAGAACCACACAATGCAGAACAACACTCAAAGATTAGAAGAAAAAGGGGAGAGTGGGAGGGGGAAGAGGAAGCAGCAGTTCGGAGACAGAGACTCGGAGCACAGCCTAGGGCTGGCAAAAACAAAGAGGGGTTGGGGGACTATGGTCAAAGTTGAGCTGGATCAAGGGTGGGCTGGAAGCACCTAGGGAGCAAGGAAACCCCACAAGACTGTGGATAGTTTAACATCTGAACTCAAGGGACAGCACGCTGTGCCCTAATCAGATCACGGAGCCTAAAGTGGAATAGGGGCTATGGACCAGGGCAGCTGCATTTCCTGGCAGGAGGGATGAGAGCAGGGATTCAGCCCACAACAGCTCAACACCCCTGATTTACGGAGGTGATTGACTGTGAGGGAGCCCCTTCTGAAGACAGGGCTCTTGGAGTGAGGGCTGGGGCTTGAATGGACATAGCTGCATTAGACATGATTAGAGTGAATCCGGCAGTCTCAACAGAGCCAGGAGCATAGAGTGGCTGCCAGCCTAGCTGCAGCCTGTGCACACAGGGCTTTCAGCGCCCCGCCAACCAGGCCACCGCTGTGCCCCTCCCTGTGCACGAGACCTGCTTTTGACACCCCGCCCACCAGGCCACCACTGCCCGCATGCAATTGGGCTGCCAACCGGGACTATACGGTGCCAACACTCACGCACATGACTCAGCGGCCGACCGGGACTCTGGCAAGTACAAACCCATCTAAATGCAGCCCTGCAGGTGCAGCTTGCAGATACAATTGAAGGAGGGGCAGCCAGGCAGAGGAGAGAAAGACCAGAGCTCCTATGCTCCGCTCCCATGGAACCACCAGCACCCCTGCTGAAAGAGGAATCTGCTATTGTGTCTTAGGCCCACGCTAGCTCCTACTCACATGCACCCACACTCGGCCACATCTTCACTACCCTGCTATATAACAGCTAAGACAGCACCCTGAAGCCCAGGGTGGAGAAGCTGTCTGCTTCCCCCAACCCTCTCCCAAAATCTCCTTCTCCCACAACTGAGCCCAATACAAAAAATAAAGAGAAGTCCATCTGACAGACAAACCCCCACAGGGAAAACATGCTCATGCCTAAAGCAAAAAGAACCACATCAAACACATTGCACACCTCAGAATCCAGAGCCCCTCCAGAAGATCAGGGGCATTCTTTAGTAAAGGAGCTTGCACACTTGGAATGAAATCTAAGTTAAACAGAATTCAGGGCTGCATACTCAAGACACTCAGAGAGCTCACTCAATGCTGGCAAACTACCCAGACACAGTTAAATGACCTCAACAAGAAATTTTCGGAACAAAATGAGTACTTTACCAATAAAATTGAGAAGCTAGAGCAGAACCAAAAGGAACTTCTTGAAATGAAAGGCATCATGAGAGAGCTGAAAAAATAACTGACCAGCATAGGAAACAGGGCTGACTAGCTAGAGGAAAGGATGAGTGAAACTGAAGATAGAAACATGGAAATGTCACAGAGGGAATAAGAAAAGGAAAGGAAAATCAAGAGAAATGAAAGAGCCCTACAAGAACTCTCTGGCTCCATCAGAAAGAACCATATTAGAATAATAAGGGTACCAGAAGGAAGTGAGCTGAAATCTCAGAGTCTACTAAAACAAATAGTGGATAAAAATTTTCCTAACCTGTGGAAAGAATTACAGCCCCAAATCCAAGAGGAAAACACAGGCCCTAACTACCTAGACCCTAGCAGATCTTCTCCAAGACACATAGTTCTGAAGATGACAAAAACCAATGACAAAGAAAAAATCCTCAAGGCTGCCAGAAGGAAAAAAAAAAAACTTTCAAAGGAAAAACTATAAGGCTGTCACCAGACTTATCAGCAGAAACTCTGCAAGCCAGGAGGGAGTGGAGCCCAATCTTCAAAATACTAAAAGAGAGAAATTTTCAGCCAAGAATTAACTATCCAGCAAAATTAACCTTTAGATATGAAGGAAGAATTAAGGACTATTCAGATATACAGAAGCTGAGGGAATTTTCCAGCTCAAAACTGACACTCCAAGAAATAATGAAGGAGGCTATTCGACCTGAATCAAGAAATCAAAATAAATGGAGAAAAGTTGGGACAACAAAAAAATAAAAAGGAAAGAAGAAATGGATACAGGAAATTCTTATATATCAATAATCACCCTGAATGTAAATGGTCTGAATTCACCAAAAAAGAGGCACAGAGTAGCAGACTGGATTAAAAAACAAAATTTAACCATATGCGGCCTACAAGAGACACACTCAGCCACAGGGACAAACATAGACTTAGGGTAAAAGGATGGAACACAATACTCCAGGAAAATGGAAGTCAGAGAAAAGCTGGAGTGGCCATACTGATTTCTGATGAAAAAGACATCAGGTTATAAAAAATAATAAGGGGAAGCCGGGATGGCTCAGTGGGTTAAGCGCTCACTTTGCAGTGCTGGGGACTGAGGATCAAATCCTGGCCCCAGCCCATGCGGAACCATGTGCTGAACTGGGAGCTCCCCCGGTTCAGCTCTCTCTCTCTCTCTCTCTCTCTCTCTCTCTCTCTCTCTCTCTCTCTCTCTCAATCACTCTGTCAAAAATAAATAAATAAATTAAAATATTTAAAAAAAAAATAATAAGACACAAAGATGGACATTACATCTTGATAAAAGGAAAAATACACCACGAAAACATGACACTCATCAATATATATGTCCTCAATCAGGAAGCACCAAAATTTATAAAGCATCTACTAACAGATCTAAAAGGAGAATTTGAAAAAAATACAATTATAATAGGAGATCTAAACACCTCCTGACAACATTGGACAAATCATCCAAGCAGAAAATAAATAAGGAGATTGCAGCTTTAAGTGACATTGCAGGAAATGGACATAATTGTCCTTTACAGGTCATTCCATCCTACAACAAAGGGCTATACATTTTACTCTAGTGCACATGGAACATTTTCATGGATAGACCATATCCAGGGACGTAAATTCAACCTCAACAATTTTAAGGGCATCCAAATCATACCAAGTGTATTCTCAGACCACAAAGCATTGAAACCAGAAATCAATTTCAAAAGATCAAGTGCAGAGAGAACCGCATATACGTGGAGATTGGACAACATGCTATTAAAAAGTGATTAGGTGGAAGCCAGGATGGCTCAGTGGGTTAAGCGCTCACTTTGCAGCACCGGGGACCAAGGAT
>PVKE010047726.1:0-11826 GCA_004027555.1 Craseonycteris thonglongyai | reverse complement strand
ACACAGACCCACCCCCCCACCCACCACCACCACCACCACCACCACCACCACCACCACCACCTCTCCCCTACTGTAGTGTACATTCCTGACTAGAGGAAAGCCCAGAGGACACAGTACAGTATGGCACAAATCCTTCTAGTCTTAAGTGTTCTGAAGAAGTCTTCAGATCCGCCTGGGGTGTGGGCACATGTCTGGGGAGAATAAAATGGATGCAGAATTAGTTCGATCAGGCCTATCTGCCAAAGGCTGGCTAGACATGCAAGTCAGAGCTGGGTCATCAGCACTTTCAGAATGGACTAATGACCTCTGGACATGCAGCACTACCAAGGGAAGAAAGGTGTTAGGGCACTGAGTTCTGCTGTTGAATTACAACAGCAAGTTGTGAAATGAAATTCTTGTGCTGGAAATACCCATCGCCATCTTATATACCAAGATGTTTTGTGGAATGTGATGGCCCATCTGAAGGCGGAGGGCAGGAGGACATAAAAAGTTCTTAGTTTGTGTTAGTCATCCTACCACATACTCTGACCAGAGCCAGCTCCTCATTCTTTGAGGTTAGTGTTTACGTTGTACAGACAACTAACTCATCCTCAAGTTAAAAGGACAAAAAGCTCTCCCGTGCTTCACACTTAGGTGATGAGTCACCAGGAAAGAATTTTATTTTTTAAAAACAAAACAAAACAGATGACCCCTAGAATAAAGCACAGAACTCCAGAGCTATGCCCATACCAGGGAGTGGCATCAAAGCAGTTCAGGGTCAACGGGGCCCCTTCAACTTGCAGTCATGTCTGCTTGTAAGGTTCCTAGGGAGACTACACACTGTAGCACTCCTCTCCCTGCCTGGGGGGGCTCCTTTACTTGTGCAGTTATTGGGGTGAGGGACAGACAACTCACATCTGAACTACAGTGGACATGCAAGTCAAGTTTCCATAGTAACCTGAACAGAAGCCACGCTGCCACCTCCCCTGCTCAGACATTTCCCTTCCAGGTGTGCCCTGCCCAGACCACATCTCCCAGCATGCTCCCCTCTCTCCAGGCCTCTGCCCACCTTTCTGCTCCTCCAACCAGCCAAAGGGGCCCTCTACCTGGACATTCTCAGTTATTGTCCTCCCACTCAGATCTAATGTCACCTCCCTAGGGAGATTTTCTAGGAGCACCTTATATAAAACAGCTCCTCCATCTCACCCTGCCCCACCTGTTTATATTTTCATAGCGCCTTGCGCACCTACTATTCTGTATTTATTTGGTGTTTGTCCCCTACTACTAGCAGGAAAGTCCAGACTTTGTGTTTTCTCCCTCTGATAGATTTCCCAGAGCCTAGAGAGGTGCCTGGCCATCCTAAGGCCACATCCATGTTTGCAGGATAAAGTAACTCCACCTCTGGACTCAACTTAGTCACATCTTCCCAAGCCACAGTTCTCTTCTCAGAGAAGCAAGTAGGCTTTTCCCTACTTATGCCTTATCTCTACCTCTTCATTTCCAAACTCTATTCAGCACGTGCCCATCCTCCTTGTAACTTTTCTCTCTTGCCCTTTAAAAAAAATTTTTGGCCCCAATTTTGGTTTTTTACTGCCTACACAGCCTTAGTTGTTTTGTTAATAACTTAAGACCCACCAACCAACCCAAATTCCAGTTCACTCTATTGCAAATTCCCAGTTATTACCAGAAAAATGCCTGGGGTGAACACAAGTTTGCATGGCCGATGGCTAGGCCACATCCTCGTCACGTAAGTGCCTCATAAGGTTCCATTGCTGATAACGACCCTGCCTGAGCCGGCCAGAGCAGAGCTGCCCTCTCCATTCTGTGGTGTTTCTCAATACTTCTGGAATTGACTCACACAAGATAAACCACAAAAGGGCTTTGAATGTTAGAATAACTACGCAAACCACTTCTAACTCTCAAAGAAGACCAAGGCTTGCTCTCTGATGGGTACAGAGTCACCAATAACTATGGCCCTTCCTCTAACCTAAGTGTTATGGATTTCTTATTTCTGAGAGAATCCAGCGGTGGACCATATTCCTTTCTAGACATGTAGAACCCCATCTCTGGGCCAAAGCATTGCTTGTCCTTTGGATGAGTTCATCAGCCCACAGCAAGGAAGCAAGACACAGCAGGAAGAGCAAATGCCCTGAGTGACCCTGGGCCTCTGCTCGAAGTCCCATCTTTGCCCCTGCCTACAGCATCACTGACCATAAGAATTTTCTGCAGGGAAGAAAATGTCCTCTATCTACCCTTTTCAATATGACAGCCATTGGCCATATGTGGCATTGAGCTGAGTCTGGAATGGCAGGACCCAAGTGATCTGAAATATCTATTATGGGCTGTGAAGGGGTAAACACACCTTTTCTTTCCTCTCTTGCAATAAAAAAGGCCCTTATGGAGGTTAGCCTTGAAGCCCATCTCCAGCTCACATCTGGGAAAGATCAAGCAGGGTTGGGAATGAGGATGTACTTGCCCTACAGATACCTGTCAAGGATGGATCCTAACTAAAAGTTACGAAGGGTGAAAACTAATGCACTAGGACCTTAATATAATGGCAGGCCTGCAGTATTTGACACAAAGTAAGGTAAACCAAGGAATAAGTTTTTCAGATACTTTCAGCTACCAAAATCCTTTGGATGGGAGCCCAAGCAATTTACACCATACAGAATTCTATACCATTCCAGCTCATAGAATGTGCCAAGGCTCTGGGAGGCATTTATCCCAGCTAGAGAAAAAAAAAAATAAATAAGAAGAAGAGGAAAAAAAGAAAAGGAAAGGAAAAGAAAATGAAAAAGACTACTGCGACTTACCAGTAGGAAGTTTGAGAAGAGGCTGCAGGACAGGTGAGAAAAGCTTCATGGCACAACAGACTCACTGGTCACAGTGTTCTGACCTTTTCCCTATCCTAACAGGTTTCCTTGAGTGCTTTCAGCTTATTCTGGAGCCCTCCAACAAAGAGCTTGCTCTGTTTCTTCACATGCCAAGACCCTCATCAAGGCCAAGAGCTGAGAGCACAAAACCCATGAAGGACCCCTGGGCCCTGATAATTCAGTGGAGGCTACCTCCAGTATCTCTCCCGCCTCCTTTTACCTCTATGTCCACCAACACATCCTTCCTGCCTCCACTTCCTAAAGGACCATAGACAAAGAAACAAGAAACTGGCTTTGGATGTCAGAAAGCCCACGTTATGGACTGAAATGTATTCCCCAAATGCACATGTTGCAGCTCTAACCCCCTCAACATCTCAGATGTGACTGTATATGAAGACAGGCCTTTAAAGTGGTGATTAAGCTAAAATGAGGCCCTTAGGATGGGCCCTAAGTCAATCTGACTGGTATCCTTATAAGAGGAGATCACACAGATACCAGAGATGTGCACGCACAGAGAAAAGGCCACGTGAGAACAAGAGAAGGCGAACGAACATCTGCAAGAAAAGAGACAGGCCTTCAGAGAAACAGACCAGTGGACACCTTGATCTGGACTTCCAGCCTCCAGCACTGTGACAAAATAAATGTCTGTTGTTTAACCCACTGGTATGTGGTATTTTGTTATGGTCACCGTAGCAAATTAAGGAAGTTCGTGTGTGTGCGTGTGTGTGTGTGTGTGTACTTTTTTTTTCCTACTTCATAAGATGACAACTTTGAATAAAATTTTGAGCTCAAACAGCAGACCGCCCTGTTCCAAGAAAAATCACATACAGTCCACTTTTTCATATTCTAATTGGAGCAGAGGTCAAGATCTTTTAAAAGCAATAAAGAGCTCCTTTTATTAACATATACACAAAAGGTCTCAAAATACTCTTGAGGTAGAAAACTATAAAAAGCCCTTCAACATCCACTCTTTACAAAGTCCTTTCAAACTCCCTCACAATTGCTAATAGTGGAATAGGCTTAAGTGGCAAAACTAAAATTAAATGCCTTTTGAGAACATATTTCTCCCATACTGAGAAAAACTGAGAAAAGGAAGCATAAAGAAAGACAATAAAGGGCACACCTTACCCAGGATGACAGAAAGCAGGTAGCAAGTGGGCACCATCTTCTTTAGAATAAAAGCCAAAGAACCTTATGGGGAACACAGCCCAAACCCAGCCAGGGCTGGCCGGAAACCTGAGGGTCCCCACTGAGGAACCCAAGGCTGTCCAAAAGAATTTTCTGAACGATTCTATCAATCTGTAGTGTCCTCCAAGGCAGCCATGAGCCACATGCCATTGAAATTTGGCTCATTGGACAGGAAAAATAAATTTAAAATTTTTATTTAATTTATTTAATTTAAACTTAGGATAGCCACAGGTAGCTTGTGGCCACCGTACTCAACAGGCAGGTGCAGAATCTGGAGAAGCTTCCTTGTTGCTCTCAAGGAATCTGGAAACCCAAGAGCCAGAGAACCATGGGCAGAGAACCATCGGTGATCATGCTGATTTGCAAGGCCACAACACTTTCCACTGCTAGTCGATGTACAAAAAGACTCTTCCGAGACTATAATTCTCATAATTGGGTCACAGTCTGAAGGGGGTTCCTTCACATCTGTAAGGCTGAGAAGAAGCCTTTGAGCCATTTCTGTAAGCAAAGAGATGCATGTTCTATTTTTCTCCCTGGCCCCCTACCTAGGTCAGGAACACGTTTAATATAAGATGTAAGTAGCCCAAGAAATGGAGTCTTTGCCCATTCCTAAAGGCAAAACAAGTACAAGTCATTATTTCTCTTGAAAAATAACACTGGGCAACAAAGGAGGTGTTAAATGCACAGACGGGGAGCAGGGAACTGCACATGGCAGAGGACAGTAGGTGATGACCACTGCATCCAGCTATTGTTGTCCCTCCCCTCAAATGAAATCCAGACCCGGAACCCCAAACCACCACCCAGTAAAAACAGCCACTCACTGGTCAGTGATCCATGTTCACTTGAGGGTCAAGTTTCAAACTTTCAGGTCCCTTGGGGACATCCTTCAAAGGTGACCTGGGATAAAGGTTTCACTAGAGCAGGGGTCTCCAAACTACGGCCCGCGGGCCGGAGGCCCTCTCATCCGGCTCATGGAGACCTTTTTATCTGAATAAAATAATATTAAATAAATAATTAAAAACAACATCTTTGTTTTGATTATTTTTTATTTGGACCTCGAGTGCGTAGTCGGCCCCCAAACTGCTGTTTGATGTGAATGCGGCCCGCGGGCTGAAAAGCTTGGAGACCCCTGCTAGAGTAACACTTGGTATGACATGGCATTGTATGTCTATCTCTTGGGGAGTCTTGTTTCTGGGCTCTCTGGCCCATTCACAACCTTAAAGACAGGACCTCAAAACATTCACCCTCAGAACACGTACATACACAGTCTCTCTCCTAAACCAGGTGCCTTTTTCTTTTTTTTTTTTGCTGTGCCACTTGGTACCCCCTTCCCCCAGAAGAGGTGCCAGGGTGTTGTTGCCTATCTAAGTGGGCAGTGTTGGGTGGCTGTGAGGGCACACACTACCAGCTATTCAAAGGGACAGTATAGGAGACAACCTAGATTCCCCACCAAGAACAAGGCTAACTGGCCCAGCAATGTATAGCCATATGTACAGTACAATATAGGGCAATGTATGGTTCAGTTTTGTATACTGAAATAAAACAGAAAAACCCTGGTATCATCCAATAAAAATAAAGAAACTAATGAATGTCAGGTCTAGAGTCTGAAAAGGTGAATAAATCAGAATCACTGAAATTCAGGCTACCACGGCCAGGTTTCAGATAACTCCTAAAAGGTGCAATGTCTTGGTGCAGACGCTCATCCCTCCTTGAGAAAACAAAGAGGAAGCAGATTAGCTGTAGACTCTGGTCATCTTGCCCAAGCAACTATTCTGGTAATGTCACCTCTCCAGAGGGACCCTTCCAGACCAGGAGTGTGGGACAACAGGGAAACAAACAGCACTCTGCATGTGTCCACCTTCCAACAGGCCAGCTCATTAGCATATTTTGCAGAGAGCCAGCAGAAAGTTTAATTGCCCTTAATTACCTGGTTCAAGAAGGCTCCTAGATAATGGCTCTCAGATTTCTTGCCTGGTAGCTACGTAATTTCCCTGACTCTGGCTTCATTATGCCCCTAACTTGGAAGCAACAGCCTCTCTAAGAGGCCTTTCCATAACAGATGCTGAAGCTTCAGGGATGGTTGGGCCATCACTACAAAGCTTTCTTGTTTAAAGGGCCAGCCTTCGCTTCCACACAGGGTTGGTGCATGGGTGTGTGTGGTGTGGGCAGTATGGGAGGGGGGGAGGGGAGGACACACTAGCAGATACTTAGAGAAAGGGCTAAGACAAGGAATATGTAATCAGAAGCCATCACAATTACAAATGTAAATGAACAGGCAATTGGCGCTGACCTTTGTAGACTGTTAGAGGACTAATTAAGGCAAATCAGGAACTCTATTCCAACAGAAAAATAAGACAGTACACACCTTAAAAAACTACTCCTGTCCTCTTAATGCAGATGCAAAATGCAAGAGTCAGGCAGTGATCAAAATATGTATGCTATACACTGATAAATAGAAGACTATCTCCACGAACAAAAGACAACCAAGGTTTACTCTTTGGTATATCATTAGCGATTTTGCTAATATCTCTCTATAAGCTCTACCAATATTTTGAGCTCTCACCATGTGCCTGATACTCTATTAGATTCCATGTAAATAGATCTCACCCATGAAACTGCCAGATATGCCAATTACTGACTTTGCTTAGAATGGTTATTTTAAAAGCCTTAAGAAAAATACTTTAAAAAACTGAATCAAACTATGTTATTTGTTGAACTCCATTTTTCAGTTAACAATATTATATTCTCTTTCATTCAATACATAATGATCTCCCTTTATCCTTATATCATACAGCATCTTTCTAAAAAGCACAATAAACTTTACAACCCTTGTGCAAATAGTCTTTCTGCAGAGACTGTATTTATAATAGATAAAGTCATATTTTCTTCATTTCTTCATAAGTGCTTAAAATTTCAGTCACCCCAATTTGTTCTGATGTGCTTTCACATTTAACTTCTTTAGTTAGAAATATACTATCCCTATGCCTTCCCCGAGCCCTGTCAACAAGATGTACAGTAAAAAGGAAAAAAAAGAAAAAACAAAAGAACACAGCTGTTAGGTTTTATAAAAACAATGTTTCAGAATTATAGGACTGGCCAAAACATACTTTAGTGCTATGAGAAAGATTATGAGAAAGATTACACGGAAATTGCATATAATTTAGCTATTTACCAAAAAAAAAAGATGTACTTCATATTTAGAAGGGCAGCCTTATGCCAATTTTGAAAAGTAAAAACAAAATCAAATGAGAAGGTTGAAAATGGTAGATTTTCGTATTCTCTTAAACAGTTAAACAGAACTCCCTGAAACTTGGCTCAAGAAAATGACCCATCAAGCAAAGCCAATGACTATTTCAGTACAGGTTGTCACCAAAACCACATCATCACTTGGCAGGCTGCCTCTGCCTCCCTGACCCCAGTAATTCATTACCTTGAGCGCCAAGGATGTGTCATAAAGGGGGATGCTGTCTTCTGCTCCAAGCAAAATACTATTCTTCTAAACTTGGAATGAGCATGCCCTCCATAACTGAGTCATTGTCCAATTGCCTTGAATGCCTGGGCTGGTGCATGACAATGTACACTGGTGAATGCCAGTGTATGCATGACAAGAGCTGAGAGGACATGTCAGCTGTGTCCCTCAACTCTCTTATACATAGTAGGTACTCACTAAAGAATCATTAAATTACATCTGTTGCAAAGTTTTGAAATTTATGTCTACATGAAAGAAAAAGTAGTTAAGGCAAGAGTAAAAGAAAACAGGAAGACAAGAAAGCAGGCTGAGGGCAAAACACAAAATGCTCTTGTCTTCTCAAAGCTTAGGGCACTGATAGAGTGAAATGAACTAGTTTTACTCAGGAGCCAGAAATGCCTTTTTAATAAGCACACGAGGAAGTTGATCGTATACATGACCCACCTATGAGAACCTTCCATCTTTCAAGAGCTTCTGGTCAGCTAAGGGGAAGTAAACAGCCTATGCCAGCAACTGAGAGATACCGTCCAGTGTGTCAGCCCACAAGAAAAGGTTTTCTCTACCTCTACCCGTAGGGATGAAGTGGTAAAGACCAAATCCCAACAAAGTCAAGACACTACTTGGTCTTACAGAAAATACATGCAAGCAAATAATCAAAAGAACAGATTGCAAAAAAAAAAAAAAAAAAAAAATGTTGGGGTAGAGGGAACCTACCTGGTTAGGTTGCTTTGTATTCTCTGAGATGTGTATTTCCAAGCAATTTTAAAAATGGCAAGGCCTACTCTGTGTGTGTGTGTGTGTGTGTGTGTGCGCGTGCGCGCGCGCGCACAAGTTCACATTCATGAGAAAGAAAGAGAGACAGAACTACAACACCTCCCATTAGTACAGTACAGAGCTCAGTCTGCACACTGAAGGAAGAATAAGCTTTCCCACAAGGACCATGTAAGGGAAGGTGGACTATTTATTAGTACTTTGCCACAGCCAAGACTTGGCCCTTTGGTGCAGTGGAGGACTGAGATGCTCTATGTCTGGCTGTGAGGCCTCTCAAGGGGTTACAGGGCCAGTGGCAGGTGTAAATTCTGGCCTCTACCACAAAGTTCTGAAGGGCGGACAAGACTCACAATTTGTCCTTCTGCGTCTTTACACATTCATGCGGTTTGACAGGCCAAATAGTGAATTTGACTGATTGGAAAACATGTTGGCTTATGCTAACAAGTAAAATATGACATTTTTGTCATTACAGGGAAGAACCTATCCTAGAGTTCAGTCCACCAGCTTCAGCAAGGAAAGCCCTGATACCTATAGAAGGGGATATGAGAGCACGGGACATGATCCTGAGCTCAGAAAAGGAAATTAAGGAAGTTCTTTCCAATGGCTTTTGGGTCAAACTTTCTGGTATGTGAACAACAGAGGAAGAAAGAAAAAGAAGGAAAGGAAAAAAAAAATTATCATTTAATTAGATGATATCAGAACACCAGAATCAAAAACTCTAGATGGTATAACCACTTACATGCAGCATAGTCAGAACAGGCAGTCTCCCAAAAGTGCTCTAAGATAAGCTTGTCTAACCCAAGGCCCACAGCCTGCATGCAGCACAGGATGGCTTTGAATGCAGCGCAACACAAATTTGTAAACTTTCTTAAAATGTTATGAGATATATATATATATATATATATATATTTTTTTTTTTTTAGCTCTTCAGTTCTTGTTAGATTTAGTGCATTTTATGTGTGGCCCAAGACAATTCTCCCAATGTGGCCCAGAGAAGCCAAAAGGTTGGATACCCCTGCTCTAGGATAACCTAAGACTTCCTTCTGCTACAGGAATGATGTTTCTAGCTAAAGATTAAGGCCAGACCCTTATGTCTGAGAGGAGAAAACTAGGAATACTTTATAAAGTCTATGTTGACAAAATTCAAATTAGATGAACTCCAATGTCTTAATTTCACCAAGTCCACAATGTCCTTTTCTTGAAGACGTTCTTTCAAGAAATTTTTAATAGCTAATCCCTGCAGAGGGTGAGGAATGGGATACATTTTAGGGTGAGTTTTCTTAAAGGAATTTCCAAAATAGCACCAAGTTACTGTTAATGTCAATACAAATATTACCTAATAATTTGTTCCTTTTGTCATTAGTGAAGAGTATGAATTTAGCCAGAGTGTATGAGAGGGAGGGCAAGGGTGCAGGGTGGGGAAGACAGGGTGGAGAGCGAAAACATGACTCCAGGCCAAAGACAACACGAAAGGATTTTGAAATACAGAGAGGAAGTCTATCTTCTAGACTAAAGTTGCTCATATACTTCAGGAGGGGAAAAAAACCCCTCTAATACGCATTAAATGAGAGAAACCCAGAAGGCAATGGTGTAAGAAAGCAATTCCAAAGCAGACTGCATAAATAGAAGTATTACATTATAAAACAGGGAACTGTTTGTTCCAGTCCACAGACCCCGGGTGAAATGGCAGCTGTACACTATTTAGTTTGGGGCACCTCATTAATAAAAAGGGAATTCTGAGCAAAGTGAAAGAAAGGATAGTGGGGAGGGACCAGCTTTTAACAGAAGATTAAAACAATGATGTATGCAGAACTGACAACAAAAACATTAAGGAAAAAAAACAAAACAAAATAAATAGGTCTATGTATACTGGTACAGGAAGGAGAATCCTATGAAATGACTCAACAGTGGGATAATGGGAGTTGCAGGATCAGAGGCCAAATGGCCCACTAGGGAAGGGGGACGCCCTCAGCCAGATGGCACAATGGTGTCAGTCTCTGGGCATAGATGTGCCCCTTGCCCCTGAGAGCACCCTCACACAGACAGATGGGGTCAGACATGAAGCAAAAGCCCCAGTGATTAAGGCATATGCACTTTCATAAGAAGAAGCATTTGCAAAACACATAGAAGGGGACAGTCTTGCAGTGACCTAGAGATGACAAAAATGATCCCGGTACCCAATAGTACTTTTCCAAAAAAATGATTCACACTGACTCGGAAGGACTGGCCTTTCCTCCGTGCTATGAAACCTCAGCTACTCCAGTGGGAGGAAACATGCTCGAATTTGGGTCTGTCTTGTCCTGGGAATCCAGTCTCCCTTATGTGGAGAAGGGAGCAAGGTCAGATCTGGAGGACTGGGATAGGAGCAGGCGGGCAGAGGGTTCTGCTGCTGCTCAGAAGGAGCTGGAGCTCACGGAACACCTGACATCGCAAAGCCTTCAGAGTCAGAAATGTCTACTCTGGAGGAGGGTTAGCCATGAATTAATTAGAGGCACCTAGAACACCAGGGAAAACAAAAGGTTGTACAAGAAGGTAAGTGAAATTATGAAACTCTACATGACTCAGCTATGATTAATATTTACAGAATTAGAGTAATGAAAACACTGAATATTAATAAAACCCCAAATTATTTAATCACAATGAGAGATGGAAAGAGGAGAAGATTAAGGGTGTAGGGGGCTGGAGCAGTGGGAAGAGTATGGAGGGTCTGTGTGTGAGTGGGTACACATGTGTGAATTTGTACAATGGCATCCTAGTGAAATATTCATCTTCCAGAGTAGAGAGCCAACAGATAATGTCTCAAACATTTTTCTAAAAAACAATAAAAAAATAGAAGCATGTTAAGAAATATGGAAATAAGTAACGACAGAAACAACTGAACTTGAAAGTCATTGACTGCTCTGGGGAGTGGCATGGGGGAGAGTCATGACAATTTTTGCAATAGGGTTTATATGTTTTTTTTGCCTTTAAAGCTATAAAAACATGAAGTTTGATAACAGTAAGATTAAAAATAAAAACCCCACACAGCTGGGACAGCTCAGTGGCTGAGAGGGTGCTGCAGGCAATGGAAGGATAAAAAACGGCCCCATGCCTCCAGCTTGGCCAGGTCATGTGACAACGTGCACATAGGAGAAAGAAGTCTGGAGCAGAAATGGCCAGCTCAGCATCAATGAGGTGGCACCCATCAGAAATACAGGAATCTGTTTAAAGGGCATTTGACGAAGACAGAATATCAAAGCTTCAAGAGGCTGGGAGCCAAGGGCCAGGGCCTGATGCCCAGTGATGCTGGCATGGGAGGAAGCCTGAGGACCATCAAGAAAAGCAGGAGGGGGAAGCCGGGATGGCTCAGTGGGTTAAGCGCTCACTTTGCAGCGCCAGGGACCAGGGATTGAATCCCGGCCCCGGCCCGTGCGGAACCATATGCTGAACTGGGAGCTCCCCTAGTTCAGTTCTCTCTCAGTCTCTGTCTCTGTATCTCTCTCTGTTAAAAGTAAATAAATAAAAAAAATAAAAAAAAAAAAAAAAAAAAAAAAAAAAAAAAAAAAA
>PVKE010047725.1:0-11828 GCA_004027555.1 Craseonycteris thonglongyai | reverse complement strand
AGTGCATAGTTATTTCTATTTTACTTTTTGACAGATAGAGAGAGAGACAGAGACAGAGACAGTTAGAGAACCAAACTGTGGGAACTCCCCAGTTCAGCACGTGGGTCCTGCCTGGGCCGGAGCCGGGATTCGATCCTCGGTCCTCATGGCCTCAAAGCGAGCGCTCAACCCGCTGAGCCGTCCCGGCTTTCCCCCTTCTTTTTCTTTTTAAGATTTATTTTTATTGTTTTTTTTTTTTGACAGAGATACAGAGACAGAGAGAGAAAGGAGGAGGGCCCAGAACAGTCTCCATAGTTGCACATTATTTGTTTTTCCACTTAGTTTCAGTCCACAGGTGCGAGTGGGGCTGCACAGGGCAGGAACTGGGCCGGGGTCTCGCCCTGGTGAGAACTGAACTGGGGGCACTTCCCAGTTCAGCATATGGGTCCACACGGGCCGGGGCCGGGATTCGATCCTCAGTCCCCGGGGTTGCAAAGTGAGCGCTTAACCCACTGAGCCATCCCGGCTTCCCCAACTTTAACTTTTATAGGGCCTATCATGGGGCTCGGGGATTGGTTAGCTTGAAAGGATGTCGACAGGAATGTCCCAACCCTCAAGTGTCGCCATTTTGGGGAGTGACTGGGTCGGGGGCACCATTTTAGCTCAGGTGGTGAATTCCCTTATATGGAATTTTCCCTATCATCCCCCACTTTGATGCCCCTATATCTACTATAGGGCATCATCATCATCCAGGTTAGGTTTCCCCAATGGCTGGTAACCCTTCGGGACCAGAGGAAGACATGGAAGCAGGAAACAAACATTAAGTATTACCACCTATGTCCAAACCGGCCTTTAGCCATCCTATAGCCCCTTTTCCAGACCCAGTGGCAGACCCAGTGTAGTATGTCTGTATGTATCCTGCAGAGATGATACAAAGGCATCCAGAGCAATCCTACAAACATCCAATAATGATAATACATCCTGTACATAATATGTAGCAGAGGGCAATTAAGGAACATTCTATTAGGCTCCAATAACGTGGGGCAAGTACAGCCAGGCCTGTCGATAATAGGACGATGAGGGGAACAGTCACTATGAGAAACAACAGATTGCAAACCATCCAGGGACCAACGAAGTGGTGTCCTCAGGCTTCAGCAGTGCATTGACTGGTCAGCCCTGGAGTGACCAGAGCAGGGCAGTCATCCTTCTGTCTCTGCAGGGTGGGTCATAAGGGCTCTGCCGGTGGATGGTCATCTTCCATATTTTATGTCCCCAATCTGTGGCTGCCTTCTTTACCCTGGTGTGGCGCATTTACAGAGTGATGCCTGCTACTTTAGAGTTTTAACTGACTGTCTTGTTTTACAACTTTCCTAAAGTATAAGCTATTGGTAAGAAACAGGCTGAATATCAGTCCAAGTCTAGGGACTCTATTATCTTTACAATTGAGTTGGTTCTAGAAAAATAGGTCCAGAGTGAGCAGCTGAGACAGAGTAAATAACTCTATTAGTCATAAAATTAAGAGGCTTATCTGCCACATCAAGGGTCACCCATACATTTTCCTCCCATTACTATAGGGGTCTCTTGGGAGTTACTGGGCACCTCAGACCCTGTCAGTCAACCACAGACATTTGTGGAGGAGTTGGTCCCTGGTTCCCTTCAGAACAGGGGACAATCCCCTTTCCAGTGCCTCTTTGTTTTGCACAAAGGCATGGCTGCTTTAGAAGAGCAAGGCCCTCCTTATTCCAGAGGTCTGGGCTTTTGCACCCAAAGCAGGCTCCTTCATTTAGTGTTCCTCTTCTGGGGTTGCTGGGGTGGCCCTGAGGTGACAGGTTTTGGCCCATCTATTACTGTGACCAAAAGTATGGCCTTTCTCTGTTCTTGTCTCTGGTTTCACTCTTCCATCCTTTCTAGTTATCCCTGCTTTTAGCTACTAAAGACATTGAAATAAATTTCCTGGCCATCCTTAAGATTTGAAACTTCTCATTAGGAATGTAACTAACAATGGGTTAGGATAATTGTAATACCCTGCCAGGTGAGGAAAAACAACAAGCCTAATATAAAAATAGAAAATCATTTTGGTAAGGTATGGACCGTTTTTCCTCAGGCATAAAATCTTTCAATTCCAGTAACAGACCAGCAGTCCAAAAAACATTTGCCTATCTAGCATTTCAATCTTGTCCATCCTAACCATACATAAAAATTTTCTTCACAAACCTTCCACAACTTTCTAGTTTCTCTCTGAGCTTGTCTCCTTTTACTCATTCAAAAATAACTATCCTGACAAACTTTCTTTCAATTCCTTCAAAATGCATTTCCATGCCCTATTCCTTCTCAAAACATATTTAATTACATGCAAAATCTCCTTAACAGCATCTATAACCCTCTGAATCTTAGTTTTTACTGACAACTGAAAAGCAAAAGTTAGCATTTCCATTGGTAAATTTATAAACACATTTTGTAACTTTTAGAAGCATACGTTTTGTTGCTAATATCTCATATATAACATTTTGGAAGATGTTTATAACTTTTTTTTTTTCTTTTAAACATTGGTGAAAACAGAAAGGACTTTAAAACTCAAACTAGTCTTAGTAAACATCTTCCTAGATCATATGTATAAACGAAGTGCCACCAATTGCAAGGATGAGATTTCCCTGCAGTTTCAAAGAGCCCAAAACAAAAAGGAGGGTGGGGTAGGGAGAAGCCTGGCCTTGGTGTCCCCATTCCAGCTTCCCAGCATCAGGCATTTTCCTTTAGATCCCAAGGTTACATATACAGTCCCCAAACATGGGTCAGAGGCCCCAGGGTCACACCTGCATTTATTTTAGTCAAGAAAACTGCATAAACTCTCTATTGGAGAGGGGGTGGATTTTCATTCTTAGGGCTGAGGGATGTGATGATGGGAGGAGAAAAACTCAACACTAGGACAAAGTAATAGCCCCAGGTGCCTCCCTGAAGAGATTTCCATTGTTAAAGCCTGCAAAGACCCTCCTCCCCACCCTGAGGGGGCTGGGACCCAGCGCCAGACCATCCATGAAACAGGTTCAAACCAGATGCCGGCACCCTCTGACACATTCTTCCCACACTGGTTTTTCCGACACCCCACCCACCAAAATGTTCCCCCAACCCCCAGAAGTCACTGATGCCATCTTTTAGAGTTAGTCTGGCCATTTTTGGCCATTTCTGATAAACTCATTCCCTTAAGCCAGAACAATTGGGCGTGTTCTTTTGGCAAACTTTATATTTGTGCCCCAGCACCCAAGTAACTGGATGAGACCCGGATCTGGGGCTCCTTAAACCCTTTCAATTGGGGATACAAATGCTGAGGGAGGACCAGGTGGCGGCACAAAAGGTGGTACAGGAGGGGGGGTGCTCAGTTATGCCCTGAGACCCACTCCATAGGCCCCCTAGGCCCCCGACCTGACCAGTGAGAAGAGAGCCTGGTGCCTGAAACAAAAGGGATGAATTTGCGGCGGGAAGTCTACTAACTCCCGTAGGTCAGGGGCAGGGAACAAGCATTCATAGGCCCAAAGAATTCATAGGCCCAACACCCCAGACGGGGTGTGTGTGTGTGGGGGGGGGAGGCCTGACATGAAGACCCTCCTGGAAACCTCCCAGTGTGTTCTCTCCCTTCATCGGAGCCGCAAGACAGACAAGGGGTGGGCGCCTCCAATGGAGACTACACAGATGCTTTCCTGGCCGCATGGGTTTGCTATGCCCTGAGCCCATGTTTCCTGTGCACGGTGCCGCAAAGACAAAGGATGGGAGGCCTCAGTTTGAGACCCAGACAGGTACCCACCTGGCCGCGTCCCTTGCAGAAGCTTAGGTGCATCCTGGTTAAGGTGTACCTGTATAAAGCCCAGGTCAGGTCACACTCTGCGCGGGAGGTGAATCACTGTTATGGCGTATGACATTGCCATGGAACCGCAGGTGAGGGCCCACTCGGATCCCATAGCCTTTCAGACCAGATTCATACCCAACCTGAGGACCACATCAGGCCGCTCTTTCACACTCACATTCACACCAGAGGTTAAAACAGTGCCCGCACCCCCCACCCAAGGAAGGTTTTCCAGTGCCTCCCCCTCTCCCCCTCTGGGAAGGTCTTCCAGTGCCTTCCCCACTCTGAGAAGGTCTTTGGGAGGTGATCAGACTCCCCCTTCTGCCCTGAAGACAGGACTGACTCGGACAGAAACTTTTCCGGCGGGGGGGGGGGGGGGGGGGGGGGGGGGGGGAGGGGAGGTGCGCTTACAGTGTCCAACAGACAACAGGGGCTGGTGGTCCCATGGTCTCGTTCGCGGTCCGATGAGATTGGGGCCAGGCCATGGTTTTCTGGGAAAAACACGGATCCAGGGTCCACTGAAATCAGTGGGGCGCGACTACCCTTCTCGGGTCTCCTCATCTTCCTGCGATCCGCCTCTGCTCCACACCAGTGGCAAGGGCCAGTGCAGTTGGGTTTCCCGGTCAGGGAACCAAAATGTTGCAGAAAACCGTGTCTGAGGACACTCAAGCGGCACACCGAGATCAGGGAGAACCCAACTTTATGACGCCATGGCGGTCCCAGTAGGTTAATTCCCAAAGACTGAGCCCTGACCAACAGGGGACTTTTACTTTTATAGAGCTTGGGGATTGGTTAATTTGAAAGGATGTCTGTGGGAAACTCCCAACCGTCAGGGGTCGCCATTTTGGGTGGTGATGGGGCGGGGGCACCATTTTACCTCAGGTGGTGAATTCCCTTATGTGGAATTTTCCCTATCAATACAGATTCTGAAACCTGTACCTCAGTATGTAGACATAACATATAAAAAGTAGCCTTTAGCTTTATTTGTGGGCATTCTAGTTTCAGGTGTCCTCTTTATTTAGAGAGCTTTGTCTATCTTTCCTTTTAATAAACTTTGCTGCTTAACCTTTCCACTCTGGTCCGCATCCTCATTCTTCGAGTGCATGAGACCATGAACACCAGACATATACACCATGATTCCCACATTAACTCTATTTTAGTAATCCCATGGATAGGAATATTACACGTAGAAATACCAATTTGAATTTTGCAAAGATTTCCTTTAAGAATATGAAAAACAAGAACACAAAAAATAAATTATTAATTAATAAGTGAAGCTCAGTAAGGCAGTGGAAATAAACTCCAGTGCAGTTACAAATCAGACTCAGAGTAATTTTTGCCTCCATATCTCTGCAATTTGGTGTTCTATGAGTGCATTGATCCAGGCAGAGAACAAACTAGAGAACTTGCTGGAAGCAGTGAATGGGGCTGGCTAGAGAGGATAGAAAAGAATAATATTAACTGAGTATTTGTTATGTAATAGACACTGATCTAAGGGCTTTAGCATGTATATACAACCATCCTCACTTCATACCTCCGTTTAATGACTGCTGTTGAGACAGGATAGTAAGATAGTTAGCAAATTCAGTCAGGCAGGCCTTGGTAACCATGACACCCACACCTAAGAAATGCAAATATAAACCTTGAGCTTTCCATATCCACCTCTAAGGAATGTAAATGTAACCGTGGGAGGAAGGCACTAGATACAAAAAATAAGACAAAGGACGCCAAAGCCAATAATGCCTGGGCCCCTTCCACAAGATAAAAACTGTAGTTTATAGTCATAACTTGGGTGTTCAACTTTTGGGTGTTCCCTCCCTATTAGAGAACTTTACTTCTTTCCAATAAACTTCTTAGCCTTTCCTATGGAGTCCACATCCTCATTCTTCCAGCACAAGACAAGAGAACCCTGGATGGCCCACACACAATTTTCCAGTTTTACTGTGACTTATGATCAGCTCTCCAGCTCGAGGACTGAAGAGGCCTTACTGCCAAAACCATTTATAAAGATATAGACTATAATATTTTCAAAAATTTCCAGAGAAGGTAGTTCATGTAAGGTTCACCGAAGAAGGACCATACCGAGTTCTGGTTTAGCGAGAGAGTTTAATAGAAACAGCCGGGCTTACACCGAAAGAGGGAAAGATGGCGTCGGCCCCTTCTGGGGGTGGGGAGAGCTTTTCATATGTGGGTATCAGAAGAACCAGAAAAGGGAGTGGAGGAGGGCTATCAGAAAGTATTAGCATCTAGGTTAGGCCAGTTCAGTGGATAATCTGGCACCAAGTCCCAACCACCTGTAGGTGGGGCGCAAAGTCCTTGCAGGCTTTTCTCTCAGGGAGGTACCTGGGGCTGATACTTTGTCCTGTTTTTTCCTCCTCCCACCATCTCACCCATCAGCCCTAACATTCCAGCCTTTTGCTATTATATAATAGGAGATGGGGTGTCGTTCATTCTTCTGGCACTGCTTCCTGCTGGACAGGGGTGATGTTTGGGGTCATGGAGGGCAAAAGGCTGTGGGTAAAGGCCGGGGCTGGTGGTGAGGCATTGGTAGTGAATTTGGAGGAGCCTCATTTCCTGCAGAGTCTGAGTTGTAGAAGGTGGGGACCAAGAGTCAGAATGAGAAAGATAAACATGAGTGGTCCTAAAAAAGGCAGAAGCCAATTAGCCCAATTAGATTTTAGCCATTGATTATAAAAATTCCTCCTGTCCCTCTCTGATCTTTTGTTCCCACTCCTGAAGTTTGGCAGCTGCATCATCTCTTACTGAGGCATGACAGCTTAAGGTGAAAGCAGCATTGTTCATCTAGTTGTACGGAGATTTTTCCCTTATGATTCTGCAGGGTGACAGCTGCTACAGAGTTTAATTAGTCTTGTAATCTTACCAGTATAGAGGTGATTTCTTCCAGGGAGTTTTGGAAATTCTCAGAAAGGGGTGAAAGTAAGTCAGGGAGGTTCCTAGCCCTCCGGCCATAAGATTCAGGCAGCCAGTGATGCCTATGGCTCTGAGCAGGGGAATGGCATGGATGGCCTGTTGGTGTCTGACCAACTGGGTACTTGAAATGGGAGAGACTAGATTGACGTTCAGGGTGAGGTAAAGTAGAGTGTAAGTTCCCATCCAGCTGGTGGGCAAGCATATGTTGGTGTTAGTCCTATAGGGAAAGAGGGCCCCTGATTGAGTAAAGCAGGTAGACAGGTAGAGGGAAAATAGGTGTATGAGGAGTTGGACCTTTTAAGGAGAGCCTGAGTGGGGCTGAGAGCCCTTTAAGAGGGAGGAGACAGGGGCTGAAATGCATATATCCAGGAGCAGGGAAAAATAGAAGAATTAGTCCAAGTCGGAGGGGTCTTACTTGGGGGAGACATTGGCACTGTATAGTCCCCCATGGGAAATTTCTCCCTGGGGGTCTAGGAGGTGGACAATGGATTCCCATGGATAGCCTAACTCCCCCTGGAAATAGGCATCCCAGAGGAGGGTGAGGAGTTGGTAGCAACAGCAAGGGGTGACCATGTGAATTTGTTCTGCGAGGGGTGGGGGTGACTGGCAAACAGAGCAATCACATTGTCCATTCCTGTGTGTTTGCCTGCTATCCAGAGGCCCACAGGGGTGCACAGAAAGAATACAGTAACAAAGCTCCTTAGAATTATTCTTATAAGTTCTACGTAATTGCAGAGAGGGAGAGTTATAGCTGTATGGGAGCAAGAAATGATAGTAAGAATGAAAAGGTGAAGGTAATCACAAGGAGAAGAAAATTGCCTGGTAGAGCCTTTTCCAACGAGGGACAACATGGAAGCATTTAGCCAGGTATCTAGCGTTTTGACCAGTAACTAGGGTCTTCTTCCGGGATTCAGGAGAGTCGGAGCTTAGCTGGTCTGAGAGGTGAGCACGAGTATTGGAGAGGTGGGCTAAGATGTGGTTTCAAATTCCCAGGAGCCTTGGTGGTGCATGCTTTTAACCTAGAAAACTAAAACCATGGGGCATGGCCCAAGAGTTTAGCAGCGGTAGGGGTAAGTAAGAACCTGGAAGGGTCTGGTCCATTGTGGCTAAAGATCAGCGTGGTGTACAGCTTTTAACAAAATGCAATCTCAGGGCATTCCACTTTTGGGTGCCCCCTCTCATTTTGAGAATTTTTTCTCCTTTTTTTTCTTAATAAACTTTGCTGCTTCACCTTTAAAAAAAAACAAAAACAATCTCCAGAGGAGAGAGCCGAGTTTCCTTTTGTGTCCCTGGAGGGCTGGAGGAGGACCTGGTCAGCATGCTCGCAGAGGAGCTATTGGACAAGGCTGAGGGTAGGAATATAGTCCCCATCCGGGGAGGATCAAGTGGGACGCTTTCCAAGTAGGAAGGGGCTGCCATACATGAGTTAGAAGGGACTTAGAAAAGTAGGAGCTTGAGGGAGAGCATGAATGCAAGAAAGGGCAACAGGAATACGAGAAGTCCACGGCTTTGTATCTCTAGGGAGAGTTTAGAACAGGTAATGCCACAAATGAGTGTGAACAGAAAGAAGAGGGTAAGAGTGAGGGCAGTAGTCAGAGGGCAAAAGACTGCTGTATATTCTGCTGGGCTGTAACGATGTAAATCATTGTCACAGTTGGGGTCTACATCTACTTTCTTGTGGTGCCTAGTCTGATGAGGCCTTTGGGGTAAAAAAGACATTTAAGGACAAGGCTGTACTCCAGGACATATGAGTAGACAATCTTTCCACAGATGAGAAACCATCCAGCAGGCAACTTGGCATGTGCATTAGCATAGCCAATCGTGACCGTGGAACAGCAATTCAGAGCTACATCAACCGAGACATTAAGGCAATGATTAATATAGCCAGTAAATAGCATACAGTCTTTGTCGGGGTCATACGAGAAACCTTGAGAGAAAACATGGCTCTATCTTTTGTGGTGACCATGAGAATCCAATTATAGGTGTCAGAATAAGAAATAGGCTTATTAATAAATTGGCTTTATATAAGGGATTTGTATTTTGCCTAATATCTAGATCTTATTAGGCTTATTGACTCCTTTTAGTTTGACAGTGGTTACAGAGCTCAGGAGCAGTCTAAAGCGATGGGCAGTAATTGGAGGCAGGGCTTAGAGATGCCCTGAGAAAACTTTTCTAGCGTTCTTTTTAAAGTCTGATTGTCTTGTTCTACGATTTTTCTAAAATATAAGCTATTGGTAAGAAACAGACTGAATATCAGCCCCAAGTCTAGGGGCTCTATTTATCTTTACAATCAAGCAGGTTCTAGAAAATAGGTCCAGAGTTGAGCAGCTGAGACAGAGTAAATAGCTCTATTATTAGTCATAAAATTAAGAGGCTTATCTGCCATGTCAAGGGTCATCCATGCACTCCCCCCGCCCCCTATTATTATAGCGGTCTTTCTGGGAGCTGCTGGGTATCTCAGACCCTGTTAGTCAACTACAGACATTTGAGGAGTTGGTCCCTGTTCCCTTTAGAACAGGGGACAATCCTTCTTTTAGTGCCTTTTTGTTTTGCACAAGGGCATGGCTGCTTTGAATGAGTAGGGCCTTTCTTATTCCAGAGGTCTGGGCTTCTGCACCCAAAGCAGGCCCTTCACATGGTATTCCTCTCTTGGGGTTGTTGGGATGGTCCTGAGGTGACTTAGGTTTTGGCCCATTTATTATTATGGCCAAAAGTCTGGCCTTTCTGTGATCTTGTCTCTGATCACACTGTTCCCTCTTTTCTAGTTATCCCTGTTCTCACTTGCGAAAGACATTGAAATAAATTTCCTGGCCTTCCTTAAGATTTGAAACTTCTTATTAGGAATGTAACAAATAATGGGTTAGAATAATTATAATACCCTGCTAGGTGAGGGAAAATACTAAGCCAAGTATAAAATCATTTTGATGAGATATAGAATCTTTGCTTTTTTTCAGGCATAAAGCCTTTTAATTTCAGTAGCAGACAAGCAGTCTAAGAAACCCTTGCCTAATTTACTGATAACTGAAAAGCAAAAGCTAGCATTTCCATTGATAATTTATGAACATATTTTGTAACCTTTAGAAGCATAAGTTTTGTTTGGCAATGTCATACATAACATGACTATTTCTGAAAATGTTTATAATAACTTTTTATCTTTTAAACACTGGTGAAAACAGAAAGAACTTCAAAAGATTAAATGAGCCTTGGAGGCAGAGATATTATTTCATATATAAAGCATATATAGATATCAGATCATATATGTAAGTATAACTGTCAACAAAGACAAGATTTTTATTTGTTTCCCTGCAGTTTTAAAGGGTCTGGAACAAAAGAAGGGGAGGAGCCTGGCTAGAGAGTCTAGTGGCTTGTTTTGAAAAGTGCTTGTTTTGAAAAGTACCTCTTTTTTTTCCTTCAGTTGTGTCCATCAGGTTGTATCCTTTTGGAGACCTTGAAAAGTTATTGAGAATCAGAAAAACCTTAAAAAGATTTTAGATAATGCCAGGAAGGGGGGAGCAGGGGGTCCCCAAGGCCAAGGTCTTGGCAGCTGCTGGGACATACCTTGGCAATCCCTTCCTGAACTGGGACAAGTGTGTGGGGGAGAGGAGAAAGTTAAAGCAGGCAAAGAGGTAGGTGAGGAGGGAGCAGGCAAGGTTCCTGAGGTTCCTAGGTCATGTTACCCTCTTAGGACTAAGGGGCAGAGGGGGATGGTAAGGAGAGAGGGAGCAGATGCATAGGGTGGAGGGAGAGGCAGAGGTCCCAAATCGCTTGGGTTTACAGGGGAGGGTTCCTTGGGAGTAGGGGTTGATGCAGGTTTTTAATCAGTTAAGAGAATTTGGAAGGTAGAGCAAGATTCACAGAAAGAGAGAGAGTCAAGTATGAAGGGTGAAGGAAGATCGGGGGGTTCCAGAAAGAGAAGGAACCAGAGTTGGGAGCATCCTGAGGAAGTATGGGATAGAATCAGGTTGTGGGGTATAGGGAAAGGCAGAAGTTAGAGGAGAACTGTGATTGGTCAGATCGAGATTTGGGGTCAGATGATGGGGGTGGGGGGGGTGCTCAGAGTGAGCCAGGAAGATTTGAACGGTAAAGTAGAATTTGCAGAGTGAAGGAAGAGAGCAAAGAGCAAAGAAAGCCAGAATCTAGGGCATTTATCACTTTCCATTGTGGCGACATAAGTTATGAAAGTCAAAAATATCAGTCTTGTTTTCTAATTCATATTGGGGCCAGGCAGTACTGTGAAAGAATATAAGACAATGCGGCCTGGTTTCTGAAGGAAGAGAATAGGTGAGCCCCATATTTGAGTGTGGGATGCAAATGGGGGTGAGTAGGATGAAACCCAGGAGGAGAAGGAGGAAGGGAAGAGGCGTCCCAATTCCCGATGTCAATCTCCAAAACGAAGGAAGGATCAGTCCCAGGGCAGGCATCCCTGTGCTGAGAAGGTCCAAGGCTGAAGCCGGAGGATTCCCCTGGCCTACCGGTAGGACTTTTCAGAAGGGCTGAAAGGCGGACAGGAAATGGCTGGGGACCTGGAGGGTCCTGGGAATGTCTACTCACCCAACAGAACGTGAATTAGGCGGGTGCTGATTGTGAGGTCTACAATGGGAAGGAGGAAGTCCCTGAGTGTAGGTCCTTTCAGCAGGTTCCAGAGGGAGACCAAGGAGTGGATCAAGCTCCGGTAGAAAGGGAGAGAGAGTGGGGCGACCCAGTAGTCACTTGGCCAAAATCCCTCCCAGGTTTCGGCACCAATATATAAGGTTCGCTGAAGGACCATGCTGAGTTCTGGTTTAGCTAGAGTTTATTAGAAATAGCCGAGAAACAGCCAGGCTGACACCGAAAGAGGGAAAGATGGCGTTGGCCCCTTCTGGGGGTTGGGGGGAGCTTTTATATGTGGGTATCAGAAGACCCAGAAAGGGGAGTGGAGGAGGGCTACCAGAAAATATTAGCATCTAGGTTACTGTATTTTCCAGCGTATAAGACGACTTTTGAAACAAAAAAAAGTCAACCGAAATCGGGGATCGTCTTATACACCGAGTATATCCCGAAAAACGTCTCAATATGCTGCTAAACGAATTTTCCAACTCAATCC
>PVKE010047724.1:0-11827 GCA_004027555.1 Craseonycteris thonglongyai | reverse complement strand
AGAAGGGGGAGGGCCCAGAGCAGTCTCCATAGCTGACAGCATTAGTTTTCCATATAGTTTCACTCCACAGGTGGGCATGGGGCTGCGCAGGGCAGGAACTGGGCCAGGAGCCTCCCACATAGGTCCCGGCAAGATCTGAACTGGGGGCACATCCCAGTTCAGCATATGGGTCCACATGGGCCAGGGATGGGATTCAATCCTGGGACTCTGGGGCTGCAAAGTGAGTGCTTAACCCGCTGAGTCATCCCAGCTTCCCTATTTTTTATTCTAAAGCTGTCACATCCCCCCGGCCCTCTCTCTAGAGGGAGTACGAGTACAAGCGAAGTCTATGTCAGCATTAGCCTGCAGCCAGTATGGCTCAGAGCCCACACCTGTCCTCACAGCACTCCAGTCTCCCCTCAAAACCTTTCTTGGTTATGTCGGGGAGGCCCTGGGGCATCCCCCACGTTCCTGAACAAGTCCGTGGAGCTGCTTCTCCCCTAGCCCCCTGGGCAGGGTCCAGACCTCAGCCTGTGACCCAGAACCCTCACTGAGGTTCCACTGGGCTCAGCTACTCTTCCAGGGGCCTCCCTGGGACTGACATGGGTGGGAACCCTCAGTAGAAGAGCTACATGGAGACCTATGAGGAGTTGGGACAAATGAGCCCCTGTCCCCAAGTCTGTGTCCCTCTTTCACCAGGACCCTACATTGACCCTGCATGGACCCAGAGTCTCAGTTTTCAGGGGCCCAGCTCTTTCAGCCCCACACTCCATCTAGGCAGAGAGAGAGCCAGTCTTCTCATCTGTCCGAGAACTCCCTCTCTATGAGCAAACGCCTCCCTCCCCTTTCAGCCTCATGTCCGCCTATCCCGATAATCAATAACTCATATTAATGGGCACGTGTGAGGGTCAGCGGTGCCCCAGATTGCAGCCAGAAGCATGTTGGGTGAAGATACCCTCCTTACCATGCATGATCTGAGAGGTGCGGGAAAGCCGAGATAGGGAAGCCTAGAATATTCCCAGAGGGCTTCCTGGTGGAGGTAGTACTATTAATTCTTAAAAACATGAACCTCAGACAAGGGGTAAAATAGAACATTTCAGGCCCTTGATCATAAACATCACTTGATCCTGACTTGTTCACAGGAAATTTATTAAACCCACACTGTAAAGCCCTCTCATATGTGAGCGAACAGAACCATCTAATTTTTGAGAAGAAAAAACAAACAAAAAGTATTGGACCCTCTCCACACTAACCAGCATTTCTCCCTCTTCATCAAAATACTTAACTTTTCTAAGCGCAGTTCAGGATCCCTTCATATTTGTTGAATTAATTTTCTGTCCGGGCAAGACTTCTCCTCTCAGAAAACACCAAGAAAACATGAAATCTGATATAATACTTTCTCATTTCCCCTGTGGTCCCCAATTCCCCGCTTTTTGTACCCACTATGAACAATTGGCTGAGCTAGCCAAGCAAGTAGTTTATGTCCCCCACTTAACACTGTCCCTAGGTTCTGTGACTTTAAGTAAAGGGACACAGGACAAGACCACTTTTACTGTGGACTAGTTAATACATACAAGAGTTCAGTTCCTACAGCATCTCATCAGCATTGTAACAAAAGGACTCAGAACAAGACACCCTATTCCAGGACCTGCTGGATTAACAACCCGGTGAGCTTGGAGATAAGGCAGAATCCTTCATTTTTACTAGTGTGGATCAGTGCTCCAGGGCCTGATGTTTCAAAATAGGCCCCTTCCCTGGGCCTCAAACCCACATTCTTACATGTTAAAGCTTCCAGTGACTCTAATGTGAGTTCCATGCATGTAAGGCCTGCAGGATTGGACCCTGTGGGAGTGTAAAGTGACAACATAATAGAGAAAAATCACTTTAGCAGGCAACGGTGACAGCTGGCCAGGCATTAGAAAAAAAAGGAAAAAGGCCTCGGTTTAGACAAATTACTGAATGAAATGATCACATGAAAAGCCCTTTTTACAGCTGCCACTAAGAAATCCAGAAAATATAAAACATGTGAAAAAGTAAATAAAGGCATTTCTGAACCTTTTTTCCCCGTTAAAGGTGTTCTAAATGGTTAAAATGCCCTCAAAAGATCTTCCGTGTTCTGAGTCATGGACCCCAATGGAAAAAATGTGGCTATTTGGGTTTTTCACATCCATTACGATACAACCAATAAAACATAAACAATGAACGGGAAACCTGGAAAATTCCAAAGTCTCTCTCAGAGTCTCTACAATTATACTCAGCTCCTCTCATGGCAAAATGGCTTTTGACATCTCGTTACCCTGCATTATACTTTTACAGATTCATTTCCCAGCATATATAAAAATGACTTAATGCATCCTCAGAACCATCTCAATGACCTAATTGAGGAGTTCTATGAGCCACTTAAAAATAAAGCAGATATTTCCTTACTAGAAATCCTTGGGGTGAAGGGGGAAATGAAAGCAAACTCATGTTGGCAAAAAAAAAATTAAATATAAGAGGCAGCACGGTGGAGCAGGGTGGGGTACCCAAGTAGGAGGTAAGAGATCCGGTTTCTGGTATTAATTCTGTCACTAATTTGCTGTGTGATTTGGGGCTAACATTAACCCTCCGTGGGCCTTGGTTGCCCTAAAATGAAGGAGTTTGAAAGAATACTCTCCAAGCCCCTTCCTGTGCTGACAGGCTATGATTTTGAAAACTTCTTCAAGGGGAGACCCCTTTAGAATATGTACTCAGGACCTAATCATTTTCAAATTTAGGAACAAAAACATTGTAAATTCTCCCTGTTTCTTTATCTATATAGCCAGTCCTCTTGAGCACAAAAACCCCATTTCATCAAATAACTCACAGGACTTTCTCAGATTAAATCCAAAGATATTTCCAGAAAACTTGCCAGCTGCCTTGAAGAGGATTTTGGGAAATCTTTAGTTTGCAGGACAAAGGCACCTAATTCAAGGGTCCCTGCAGCTTCCAAGAGCCAGGCCAGCACCGGCCGAAAAGCGTCCCAGCCAGTATGTGTCTTCCAGCCAGAAACTAACGAGGGCGGCACACACACACACACACACACATACACAAACAGAATTTATTTAGAAAAAAATATATGTAGTTATTCTTACATGTTTAAACCTCAGTCATCCTTGAAGTCCTCTCCATTTGATACAATACACCTGTCGAGACACTTTCTCCACTGTTCAAAAGTTTCTGAAAGCTTTGGTTTTGATGCCGTTTGGTGCTCCTGCAGTTTTTTGTATCACCTCTTCTGTGTTCACAAAATGTTTTTCTTTGGGGACTTTTTTCATGGGGGGGGGGAACAAAAAGAAAGAGTCACTCAGGGCAAGATTGGGTGAATAGGGAGGGTGGGGCATGGAGGTCGTGCAGTTTTCTTGTCAAAAACTGCTGAACACTCAGCGCAGTGTGGGCAGGTGCATTGTCACGCCACATATTATTAGTATAAATCACCCATCACGAAATGGGCAAACGTGTTGAAAGAGTCTCCAAAAAAATGCACTGAGGCTAAACACAGCCTCTCACAACAGCGCCAGCTGGTATGTGGACGCAGGTGGGTTCCCAGAACAGCCACCTAGCGGAGGAAACCTGTACTACAAGGGCCCGCCCTCGAGAAGACAATTCCAGTTGTTTGGGGGTCCCCCCTCCATACGCTTTTGGAAAAGAAGAAATTATGACAAGTTCTTAAGATGTGCATATTTACGCTGAGATAAAAACAGGTTTGTAAGACATACACTATTCAACAGTGGGGCATTTTGAAAGTTCTTTTAAGTAGTCTTTGAGTTTGGAGAGGTGGAAGAGGGAGAGCAGAAGGGAAGGACATGCCCACATGTAGATACTTTCAGGCCATTAACATCCCTTTTCTCAAGGTCCTAACCCAGTGGTTCTCAACCTTGGCTCCACACCAGAATCACACACAGAGCTTCAAAAAAATACCAGTGCCTGGATCCCACCCTCAGAGATTTTGATCTATTTGTCCTGGGTATTGGGATCCTAAACCCGCTCTCCCCGGGGTACTTCAGCTGAGCATCCGGCTTTGAGAATCCCTGCATTAGCCCCTCTAACGCATGGGGTTGTCAAACTTGACCATGCTTCAGAACCACCTGGAGACCATGATTGCTAGATCTTACCCCAGAGATTCTAAGTCGCTATGGGGTGAGGTCCCAAACTGCATTTCTGACAATGACAGGGTCATACTCACTGGATGAGTCACTCGCCAGAGGGGCTGGACCGGAAAGGAAATTGCAGGTACACGTTGGCAGGATGGATCTGGGCTTTGCAGCTATGGAGGAGAGACAGTGAGCGCGGAGCTCTCCACAGCTAAGCCAGACAGAAGCCATGTGGGCCTCGGACTCCCAGTGAGGAGGCTGGTCTTTATTCTGAAGGCAGCGGAACCCCACGCTGAGTGACAGCAGATGGCTGCAATCAGATTTGCATTTGAGAAATTTCATCTTTGTGATATGGACAATGAACATGGTGACAGAGGAAGTTATGGGGTGATTCAGGTGAGAGTGAAGAGACCACGAACCAGAACAATGGCTGAGGGAGTGAAGGGAGATTGCCTTTGCACACTGGCAAGTGTTGGCTAGATTTTATAGTACAACTACACAAACAACTTAAGTCTATTATGGGTTAACTGGTTAAATTAACCCTGCAATTAGGGTTAAAGACATAACTCCACAGGAACTCTGTGCCCATGGGAAAGTACACAGCCTTCTAAACAATCTCTTGCTAATGAACATTTAGACCCAGCTTGTTCTGAGAGAAATCACTGTTCGCATCATCAGGTTACTGTCCTCCACGCTAACAGAACACAAACATATTTCTTCCCACATACACTTTTGATTGTTGGAACCATGATTAGCACGTGTGACTGTGGTGAAACCCAGCTGGATCTTTTAGTGTGGTTTCTAACAAATGATTTTATTAATATATTTATGACTGTTTTAGCAAAAAAAAAAAAAAAAGAACACTATATAAAATCCTTCTGAATACCTTTTGACAGTTTGCAAACCACGAGTAGTGACCAGAAAAAGAGAAGGTAGTGATGGGAAAAGCTCCCTGTTGAGAACCATGGAGAAGAGATGAGTCAGCTATTTTTCTGCCGTGGACCTTCTGCAGAGGATTGAAGGAAAAGCGCACATCTTGAGATAAGACCAAGTGCTTGGAACATAAACTCTGTGAGGGTCAGGCCAAGGCTCAGCCATGTGCCTCCCAGTGCTTAGCACTATGTCTACCCTATTGTAATAAGTGTTCCCATGGAGGGAGGCAAGAGAAGGGCGGAAGAAGGGAATGAGAGAAAGAAGGAGGTAAGGAGGGAGGGAGCGAGGTAAGGAGGGAGGAAGGGATGACGGGAGGGCGAAAGAGAGTGGGTGGGAAGGAGGGTGGGAGGAAAGACTGGATGAGGAAAGAAGGGAGGAGGAAGGAAGAAAGGGTTCACTGTTGTCAAGGAAGAACTCTTGGGAACTCGGTGGCTCTGTCCCATGGAAGATGCTCTCTGTCCCCTCATCCCCCTGCCTGGGATCAGAAAAAAGAATGAGGCACACAAAGGGTGACAAAGGACTGAAGAAGCTAAAAGTACATCGGAGTATACTAAGCCACGCCCGCCTACGGGGTTCACTGGTCACTCAGTGGATTATATAGTTCCACTACTACCATAAGCGGTAAGCCTTTGGATGTGACCTAAAATAAATTCATAAACTTTCCTAAAACATTTTAAGACTCTTTTGTAATTTTTTTTTTTCAGTCCATCAGCTGTCGTTGGTGTATTTTATGTGTAGCCCCAGACAATTCTTCTTCTTCCAATGCGGGCCAGGGAAGGCCAAAGGTTGGACACCCCTGGCTATGTGCTCCCAGTAGAATGTAGGTTCTAAGACAGCAAAGATCCTATGTGCACACGTCACCGCTGTATATCCTCCGGCCGACAACAGTTCCAGGCACATCGTGTGTTGTGTTCTCAGTGAATATTTGGCTAAATCAAAATCAAATTAAAGACATACAACAATAAGCATGAATCTGTACGGTATAATGCTTGGTGAATTATAAACATGTAAGGAACAAAATGAGATCTGTAACAAAACTTTTTATGTAGATTAGGAATGCAGGCATGCAAGGCATTAAAATCCCTGACTACATGCTGAGGAAGGCAAAGGGGTTGAGGTGCTGGAATAGAAGGAACTACATACATTTAAGCAAGCAAACAACAAAGAAGCCACCATGGACCAATTATAATTATAGCCATGAATTACAATATAGGAACAAAAAGAAGAGGAGAAATTAGAGGAACATAATACCAGACCCTCAATGGGTTACTATTTTTCAAGTAACCCCTGCGACTCAAAGACGTTAGAGCTACGTGACAATTTTGTGATGGAGACAGACCCTCCTCCCCTCCCAGGGGCTGCAGTCCTGGAGAACTTTGAGTTCACTCTGAATAAACAACAGACCTGGGGTCAGAACGTGTCTCCTGACTCCCTCTCCAGGGCTTGTACCTGGGGTCTGAGGTGTCACTACGTTTTCACACATCCAACTGCTGATGTGTGTGATGATGGCCAATTCATCCAGGGGTGACACAGGGTTTCCTCAGCAGCCCCCTAAGACTGGAAGGTGTGTGCTATCCCTTTGAAATATGTTCTTTCTTTTTTTTTTCTTTTTTTTTTTTTTACTTGAAAACCCTGTTTTGTTTTGGTTTTATTTTTATTCACTTATTCTCCAAAGTTTTGAACATTCAATAGTTTTACTAGTAATAAATTCTGGCTATATACAATGACTCTCCAAATATATTTCGTGGTTCTATCCTTTTATTCCGACAATACTGACAACTGGTAAATATACATTCACAAGTAGACTGCTTTTTACAGAAATCAGCGCTGCATGCCCTCAACCATCCTTATTACTGCTGATATAGAAAGTTACAAAAAAACAAAGAAAAGAAAACGGGAAGTCTCTGCTCTTAAGATAACTTATCAGTGACCCCTGCTAAATGACAGCCAAGCAAAACTTCAAGGAACTTCTTACTTAGAGCTTGAAATTCGAGCAAACATCTTCCTGCATTTCTAATGAAAAACGGATCCTTCCCCCTGCTTTTGAAGTGCTCTTTGGGAATTTGAGTGTTCTTTGCAATCTTTTATAACCAGCCTAAGGATTCTGACAAACTCTCTCTTTCCCTTCAAAGGTTTGTTAACTATGTGATGAATACACCTGTCACTTCCAATTCTAACCTGACTTTGTGTTGTGATGGCTGTAGAATTTGGTATCTATGGCAACTTTTCAGTGGCTCGACATCGATTAAAAATGATTGGCTTATCAGGCTTGCTTGGTTGATTGATGGAAATGATCAGTTGCTCAAAATAATCGTGACAGATAAAGTCTTCTAATTAGCTAGTATTTGCAAGATTCAGAAATGTTAGATTTCATTACATTTTTATTTATTATTTCCATGCAAAAGTAACTAAAATTTAATTCTACTGAAGTACTTACAAGTTAATTTGAACCACCTCAACAAAGGAAACTTGATTCAATTCACACATCTTACTTAGAAGCCAAATAACACATTTCACCTAGTCTAGAAAATTCACTCCTTGATTTTTTAATATCCTAAGATCAGAGATGAATTTATGGCTTTTTGAAAAACTAAGTTCAAGACTAAGAGAGGTTTTAGTAAGGTTTCCAGCATTTGCAAATTAATTATACTGCTGTTGATTCTGATGTTTACTCAAGTATCAAAACCAGGAAAGACAACATTGTGGGGGGGACATTGCCCTGAGCCTAAGCTTCCCAGAAAATTCAAATGCCTTATTTTGGAATAGCACATTTTATGCTGATGTCTTCAAAAGTGTAGCAGTGAACCAATCACAGTATACAAGATAATTTTAGATTGTCCAAACGTTTTTCAATAGCCAGGTATTTATTTTAATGTGAAAATGCTGTTATCCAACCATCTTGTACCTTGAAAATACAAAAGTAGGGGAAGCTGGGATGGCTTAGCAGGTTAAGTGCTCGATTTGCAGTCCCCGAGCCCCAGGATCAAATCCCGTGCCCATCCCAGGGGGACCCATATGCTGAACTGGGGTGTGCCCACAGTTCAGTTCTTGCCGGGGCCTATGAGGGAGGCTCCCGGCCCAGTTCCTGCCCTGCGCAGCCCCGTGCCCACCTGTGGAGTAAAACTATATGGAAAACTAATGTCAACTATGGAGACTGCTCTGGGCCCTCCCCCTTCTCTCTGTCTCTGTCTGTCTCGTCTGTCTCTCTCTCTCTCTCTCTCTCTCTCTGTCTGTCTCTCTCCCTCTGTCGAAAAAACAATAAAAATAAATCTTTAAAAAAATACAAAAGTGAGGAATGCCAGGATAGCTCAGAGGTTGAGCACTTGCCTCACAATCACAAGATCCGAGGTTCAATTCCCCATCCCAGCTGATGTAACCCCATATGCTAAACTGCAGCACAGCTGGTAAGCACTGGGATGGCTTGGCGGCGAAGGTGCTCACTTCCCATGCAGGAGGCCCACAGTTCGGTTCCTGCCCACGTCCACCTGAGTGGAATGAAACTATGTCACAACTAAAGATGTGCAACTATGGAGACTGCTCTGGGCCCTCCCCCTTCTCTCTCTCTCTCTCTCTCTCTCTCTCTCTCTCTCTCTCTCTCTCTCTCTCCTTCTTTCAAAATACAATAAACACATCTTTTAAAAAATACAAAGGTGACAGTATCATAAGGTTTAAGTTAGTGTTTTATTTTTTAAAATAACGGTACTAGTTTCCTAGGGCTGCCATAGCAAACTACCACAAAGTGGTTGATTTAAACACTGGAAACTTGTTTTCTCCCAGGTCTGGATGCTAGAAATTCAAAATCCAGGTGTCAGCAAGGCCATGGCCACGCTCCTGGTGAAAACTGTAGGAGTCACTTCGCTTCCCCCTCGGTCCCGTTGTTGGCTGGCAATCTTGAGTAATCCTTGGCTTGCGGCTGCCTTTGTCGCTACATGCTGTTCTCTCATTGCCTCTGTCTTCACAGGGCCACCTTCTTATAAGGACACCAGTCATACTGGATGAGAGGCCTATTCGACTCCAGTCTGACCTCATCTTAGCAAATTACACCCACAACCACCCTATTTCCAAATAAGGTCACATTCTGAGGATTTGAACTTTAACATATAGATGTTGGAGGGGCACTGTTAAACCCACAACAATAACTAACACAGTAAGCCTGTAATTTCAAAGATAAGACTGCTCAGGCGGAGGCTAAAAGAGAAATTTTTGTCCATTGAAGGTGATTTTTAAAAAGTAATAAGGATGGTATGTAAAGATGGCAAAAGCTGTGGGCATGATACAGAGAATGAAACTGGAGGGCAGTAGTGATGGTAAAACTGGCCATAGATTCTTCCCCTCTGTGTTTGCACACCCCTTAACAGTGTGTCCTTATAGCAGCTCTCTACTCCTCCCTCCCTGTACCAGGCCAGCTCGGGGTTTATCTGGCCCATGGGCTGTTAGCCAGCGTGCCATAGGCAGAAGCTTCGTAAGTGCATGCTCACTGGGCTTGCTCGTGCCAGGTTACCCCTCCGAAAGATAAGAGACCACATAAAGGAGAACCAAGGGGGCCAGCTGATGGTCCGCCAGCCCTAAGCTGATCCAGCTGCTGACTACAGATACATGACTTGCACCCACACCAGTCTAGCCAACGACCTCGTGCAGACCACAGAACCACCCCGCTGAGCCCAGCCCAAACTGCCCACATGCAGAATTTTATGATTTAAAAACATTAAAAGGTTGCTATTTAAAACTACCACTTGACTATTTCCATCAATTTTCTATTTATTTTGACTAGTGATTACAACAGTTCCTAGGGTTTTCTCCATCAAAGTTGCTCTGAGGGTCCCAGAAATGTTGGTCCAGGGCTGAAACAAACACTGAGATCATTTCAAAAAGGGTAGGAAACCGGAAGAAGAAAGGTATCTGGCACCATTTGCTTTAAAGTCTATTTACTGGCCTCTACTTCTCTCACTGGCCTGTGAAGTCAACCAAAAATCACCTTAATGGCAGAAAGAAAGGATTCGACCCCACGAAGAGCACAACAGGTGGACCACGCCCCCACTGATGTCCCCTGTCTTCCTGCAGGACACTTCCTGGCCAGCGGGCTTCGGAGTCAGAGAAAAGATTTCCATAAGCTTTAATAGCCATTATTGGTGACTAAAATTAGGCCTTTGTGATCATTCTTTGCAGAATCTTCCATGGAAAGAAAGCTACAGTTCCAATCAACTCTGAATAGCAGTTGGAAAGAGAATTAGACTCTAAATTGGGACGCCTGGGATTTTTTCCCCAAAGGGACTCACATCTACTTATCTTTCCCCCAGTTTCCTCATTGCAGCCAGAGTAATCTTTCCAAAACACTGAGCTGACCTTGCTAACCCTGTTTAATAACTGCCCACTGGAGTTAACATCTCCATCCCTTACTTTAGACTGTGATGGCGAGATTCGTCTGCTCAGGACATCATAAGAAAATACTACAGACTGGAGAGCTTAACAAGAGACATTTACTTTCTCACGGTTCTGGAGGCTGGACGTCCAACATCAAGGTGCCAACCAGGTTGACCTTGTGGCTTGCAAACAGCTGACCTCTGGCTGTCTCCTCCCAGGGCCCCTCCTCTGTGAGTGTGCAACCCTTGTGTCTTGTAAGGACACCAGTCCTATGGAATAAGGGCCTCACCCTGGTGACCTCATTTAATCTTAATTACCACTTTAAAGGCCCAGTCTCTAAACACAGCCACCTGGGGAGTTGGGGCTTCAGATATGAAGTTGGGGAGAACAGAGTTCAGTGCCTAACAACAGCCTTGCTTGGCCTGCCCCTCTGCCCACCTCTACAGACCCTTCGCAAGCCACTAACTCATCCCATACCTGCACCTGCCAGCCCCTCTGGACTTGGACTGCGGTGAGAATCTGTTTTGATGCAGGTGATGCTGTCACCTCTTAAGAATGTAAGTTCCGGGGAAGCCGGGATGGCTCAGCACGTTAAGCGCTCGCTTTGCAACCCCGAGGACCAAGAATCGAGTCCCAGCCCCAGCCCATGCGGACCCACATGCTAAGCTGGGTGTGCCCCAGTTCAGCTCTTGCCGGGACCTAAGTGGGAGGCTCCCGGCCCAGTCCCTGCCCTGCGCAGCCCCATGTCCACCTGTGGAGTGAAACTATATGGAAACCTAATGTCGACTATGGAGACTGCTCTGGCCCTCCCCCCGCCTTCTCTCTGTCTCTCTCTGTCTCTGTTTCTCTCTGTCAAAAATCAATAAAATAAATCTTAAATAAAAAAAAGAATGTAAGCTCCCAGAGATCAGGGAAGAATTGGTTTTGCTCATCAGTCCATCCCCAAGCTCAGTGCTTCACATGAAAGAGGCACTAAATAAGAGTTTACAGAATGAATGAAAAGCTTAGCAAAGCTCTAAGATTTATGGTCACCACAGGGGTCACATGACTTGTAGCTACAGAAATGATTCCCATCTATTCATGTATTAGTGCAACAAACACTTATTTGGCACCTACTGTGTGCTAGATCCTGAAAACACAATGATAAATAATATGGACAGTTATCAAACCAGTCCCTCTGTGGCTGAGTTCTCTCCTGTTCCCATTATATTCAGTCTTCCATCTATTTTGGCCTGAGTATAAACAACCACTGAGATTTTACAAGCCAGGTGATATTTATTTATCATTGCTATTTACACTCATTGTATATATATTATTTAAAAATCTTAATGTTAGAAATAAAAATCATGGGGAAAGCCGGGACGGCTCAGCGGGTTGAGCGCTCGCTTTGAGGCCATGAGGACCGAGGATCGAATCCCGGCTCCGGCCCAGGCAGGACCCAC
>PVKE010047723.1:0-11827 GCA_004027555.1 Craseonycteris thonglongyai | reverse complement strand
CGTCTGTCCTTTCATTGGTAATATTTGCAACAGCTCCTCTTTTACTGTGAAGTTACTAAATACCATTCTCACCATAACTGCCAACTGTGTGGTGTCTGATATATCTGTTGACTCGTCAAATTGCAGAGAGAAGCAGTCACATATTTCCAAGTCAGTCTTTAACTGAGTTTGCAAGTCTTTTGAAATTGCATGTATTCTTGTGACTATGTTATTTGACAACTGTAGGTCTTGTATCGCCAACATAATCTCACGCTTGTTAGAATATTCCTCAAACAAACAATCGGCAGCAGTCAGAAATGCTTCTTTTAACAATTCACCATCCTGGAAAGGTTTTTTCTTCTTTGCGAGCATGTGAGAAATTTTGAAAGAAGCAATAGTTGCCTTTTTAGATTTTTCCACATGTCTAGTGAAAACAGTCTGTTGAGTAGTTCAACTTAATTGTAGTTGATTTATTTTTTTCTTTCTTACTTCAGATTTAAGTGGATAATTCGTATCAAAAGTGGTATGACTTGTCTGAAAGTGACGTGCAACATGATGTTTTTTCGGCACTGCAATACTACTGCCACACAACAGGCAAACGCATTTACCTTTTAAATTAATGAAACAATAGGATTCCTCCCAGTCTGTGTTAAAATTATAGGTTCGTTTTCTCTTATTTGGTCCACTCATTTTAGGACTCAAAAAATAAAAATAAAAATAGTTATAGAACTACAATATCATATCAAATTGCCACCATAATAATAGATTACCTACCTCGCTTTTAGTTCATTTAAAATCGAATATATCAAAACACTGTGATCCCAGCTAACTGTCACGACCTGATCAGTCCAGCAGCTGCAATCAAAATGGCAACTTGGCGTCTCCCGGTTGGGGGGAGGAGAGTTTAAAGAGCGCAGCGGCTACACAAGACGCGACATGTACAAAGGCGAAAGCTAGGGAAACACTTACACATACGATATCGCACACATACCAACGAATATAATAAACCTGTGTAGATACTCAAACAATATTTTAAAATTCTAACCAATGTATAAAAATAAATTATAGTTTTACTTAGTGTTTATGAAAAACGTCTGATGCAGTCAGATAATGGCGGGCGCACACAAATCGGGCCGCGGGCGCTATGACGCCCGCGGGCACGGGGTTGGGAATCCCTGTGCTAAGGAGTTCAAGGTGTTGCAATCAGCCGGAAACATCATGGCTACTGTTTGTTTCTTTTAATATGGAGGGCATCCTGCTGATCGATTACAAACATAAGGGCGTCCCAAGAACTGGAGAGCACTGTTCTGCTGAACAGTTCAAAGAATAAGCGAAGGAGAAGAGGGGACTGAAACAAAGGGTGTGCTTTTGCATGACAGAGCACCCGTGCACATGAGCAATGTTGCGTTGGCTGCTCTTCATGACTGTGGCTTCCAAACATTAAACCACCTCCCTGTGGTCCAAACCTGGCTCTGTCTGAATATTATTTGTTCCCAAATATGAAAAAAAACAGCTTCGAGAGAAGAAATTTACAGATTACAAAGAGGTTAAAGTTGCAATTTGAGGCCAAAAACAAAACTTTTTTTGAGGGTATAAATAAACTTACTGAAAGATCTGAAAAGTATATTAAAGTTAAGCGTGAACATATGAAAGGGAAAAATAATATATATGTTTACCCTGCTTCCCTTCCATTCAGCAAATTTCTTGACCACCCCTCATAGGTAACATCCTAGCATTGGCTAACAGTCAGGAAGTGACAGGTGCGCACAGTCTTTCCTCATCACCGCTGCACACAGATGGCAGCAATAAAGCGTATAAAAGGGCCTCAACAGTCTTATGATGTGTTAGCAGGGTTACACAATGCCCTCTAGTGTGGTTCACGAGCATGCCGAGGACAGAGCTCAAGTGACTTGCTGAAATCACATAGCAGGTTCTATGCTGAGTAGGACAAGAGGTCAAGAGACAAATAATGAAAAAAGGGGAACCGAGAATACCAGGGCAGCTCAGCAGGTTGAGTGCTTGCCTTGCAACCACGAGGTCCGGGATCAAACCCCAACCCTGGCCTGTGCAAACCCCAGATGCTGAACTGCAAGGCCCCACAATCACCTGTGTGGAATGAAGCTGTCACAACTAATGATGGGCAACTATGGAGACTGCTTTGGGTCCTCCCCCTTCTCTCTGTCTCTGTCTCTCTCTCTCTCACACACGTTCTGTCAAACAACAAAATAAATCTTTAAAAAGGGAACAAACCCTATCACCGGTTAGATGCTAGGACTTTGGTTGTTAGAAGCTGGGACCTTGGTCCTGTCTTTGGAAAGACCCAGAGTCATGATTACGTGTGGCTGTGTATAACAGGTGATGTAACACAGGTGGGCCTAGAACAAGGGGCTCAAGGCAGAGGGGACAGATAGGCGGGGCTCTTGGGGACAATGGGTTCTTGAGCTGAGCTTGGCTAGATGAAGAGGGCAGGGTAGGGGATACAAACAAGGTCGTTGCCCTGCCCAGAAACCTGACGCATTGGGAGGCCCAAGCGCTTTCTTGGAGGCTGCAGGGTGTGGGACCGTGGGGCATGTGGCCTTGCACTAGAGGCGTGGGCCTGGACCAACACCAGGCAGGGCTGACGGAGAGGAGTCTGACACAGGAACGATGCATGGGCGGAAGAGGCTAGAGGACTTGCAGATTAGTTGGATGTGGTACAGGAAGGACTGGGCGGGCACTAGGATAACTCTTGAATCCACCGATCATTCCATGTGTGCTTAGGGAGCCTCTACTACATGCTGGACCCTGGATGGCAGCACTGGACTTCTGTACTGGAAGGCTCCAGAACTGCAGTCGGGGCCGTGGGTGTGGCCAGTAGACTCATCTTGAAGCAAACACACTGTTTAATTTGAATCTGGGGTCAGAGGGAGCATGGGTGATGGAGATAATGGAGGTCTAGACTCTCCCAACCCATCCCAAGTAGTTCCTACCCTACGTTCTGGGGTTCCAAGAAGGTTAAGACATTGTCCCTGTCCTCTAGAGCCTCACAGTTTAGTAAGAGAGACATACCAACAGATATTTAAAATGTAATGTATCTAGTATGTCAAAGAGATGCATGCGTGATGACATGGAAGACTGTTGGAGCGTTAGCCAATCCACTGGGAGATTAAACGTGATCAAAGAAGGCTTCCTGGAGGAAGTGCCATGAGCTAGTTTTACAGCTTTCTGCCTGAGCATCCAGGTGTGGTGGCTTAGCTGACGATGGGCCCTTTACAGAGGTAGAAAATGCTGAAAGACAGTCGGTTGGGGAAGAGAAGTGTCAAGTTCACTTTTGGACAGGTTGACTCTGAGGTTCCTATACAACCACAAGGAGTGCTGGTGTCTAGCAGGAATCAGATACGTGGGTCTGGACTGCTATTGCTCCCATTTTGTAGGTGGGAAAGTTAAGGCTCAGTTTGGTTGAGTGACCACGGACAGTGACACAGCTGGTTAAGGGCTGATTTGAGCTTCAGATCCAAGACAAGTGGTGCGAAAGGCTGAGCAGCTGTTCCGTGGCCCCTGAACTCAACAAGTGCCTGCCGGCCCAATTAGCTCTGCACCTTCTGTGCAGAAAGGCCTTTCTGAGTCTCTGAAGATGATCAACAGGAGAGAGAGGACTTAATTGATAGGAAAAGGAGGGCAGAAAATTACTTCTATTCGAATGAGCTCACGCTCTGTCTGATTTCTTTCAGATGATGAGATAAGAAGGAACATGGCAGAATTTCAAGTTACACCCAAACCACCAGGAATCCTGCCCAGTGTGCAGCACCCACAGGCTGCCCATTCGGCCCCAAGCCTATCTTTGCCCCCCACATCGGCCCTCCACCCTGCCCTCCCACCAACATTTCCCGCTCGGGGACCTCCCAGCCGCGCTCTCTAGGACTTGAGCCAACAGGATCTCAGAGCAAGCCCCCAGGCTCCTCCCAAAGGCTGTACCCAGAGTTAATGAAGGCGAAGCTTTTCAACACCCTTTCCCCTCCAGTGACATCCTCAGTTCAGGAAAAGGCAAAAGGAGGCCTTCGTTATGTGGACTTAGGTTTGGCACAGCCAAGCCTCCAGGCTCTACTCATGGCCTTGCTCTTTCTCAGGTTCTCAGCACTGGTACCCAACCAGGGCTGACACATCACAGATGCCAATAAATGGAGCCATGTGATTGAACGAGAAGAGACTCAGATTCAGGAGGCGAGGAGTGGTCTAAGCTAGGCTGTCGGCCAAGTCAGAAAGATAAACGCGTGTGGGCTTAGTGATTTCTCTGCTGACGAACATTTAGTGCCCCTCCCACCCATGAACATTACATTTTCCCCATGATTCAACTAGAAGATTCTTTTCTCTCCATATGTGCTGGTGTTCTCTATCTTTTTAAGCAATAATAGTCTCAGAGAACCCTGTTTGAGGCTGGCACGTTGGCTGCTTGCTCTTTACCTTCAGCAGTAAGAGGCAGGTGTCTTTGCAGGAGGCTTGTGGAAGCTGCTGCTCTGCGTGTGTGTGCGTGCACACACGCACACACACACGCACGCGCACACACACACGAGCCTCATCTCGCTCCAGTGGGGGTGTGGGCACTGCCCAGGCCTTTCTCCACCAGCCAGGAGTGAAGGGTTGGTAAAGACATAAGGTGACCAGATTTTAACATTGGTAAAGCGGGACACCATTGACCGGGGGGGAGGGGGTTCTTGATTAAAAATTTGGTCTATCTCCCGCCATTCCCTAGCTTGTCGTGCATTCTTTCCAAAAATCGGGACTTTTTTAAAACGCCGCGGGATGTGGGACAAATTGTTAAAAATCAGGACTGTCCTGCCAAAAGCGGGACATCTGGTCACCTTATAAAAGAGCGTTCTGAATGGTCAATGGCTTTGACAATTGGAGCTGATGACCCATACTGATGTTCTCTACCCGATGACACAGAGTCATCTTCATTCAGAGGGTGGGCTGTGGCCTTGGATCTGCCCCTGCCCCCCAAGCCCTTGGGGTCATTTTAATGTGCTCCCAGTAGGCATCCTCCTGCCCTATGGGAGCAACCTCTCGTCCTCCTATCCCCTGTCCCCTAGCCTGGGTTCCTGGCCCTGATACCAGGCGTCAGTGCAAACCCTTTATTTGGCAAGTCGGGATAACATCAGTATGTGGAATGCATTGCTTTGCTTAGCTACGGCTGCCATAACAGTACCACAGGCTGGTGGCTTAAACCAGACAAATTTATTTGCTCACAGTTCTGAAGGCCAGAGGTCCGAAATCAAGGCATGGGCCAGGTTGGTTCCCGGCAAAGCTAGCTTCCGGTGGTTAGCTAGCCATCGGTGACATTCTTTGGCTTGTGGAAGCATCACTCTGGTTTCTACCTCTGTCCTCGGTGTTCTCCTGTGTCCACGTGTCTGTGTTTAAATTCCTCCTTTTTATAAAGACACAGTCATAGTGGATTAGGGTTCGCCCTAATGACCTCATCCCATTCTTTACAGAATTGTTTATTTATTTTTTATTATTACTGTTTTGACAGAGAGACAGAGACAGAGAGAAGGGGGAGGGCCCAGAGCAGTCTCCATAGTTGTAGGTCATCAGTTTTCCACAGGGTTTCGTTTCACACAGGTGGGCGGGGGCTGTGCAGGGCGGGAGCTTGACTGGGGGCCTCCTGCATGGGAGGCACGCCCCAGCAAGAACTGAACTCCCCAGTTCACAAGGTCACACCCCAGTTCAGCATATGGGTCCACACAGCCTGGGGCCAGGACTCGATCCTCGGACCCCAGGGCTGAAAAGCGAGTGCTTCACCTACTGAGCCACCCAGCTTCCCATTATCTTAATTTTTTAAAGATTTATTTTATTGTTTTGAGAGAAGGTTGGGGGAGGGGAGGGGAGGAAAGAGAGAAGGGGGAGGGCCCAGAGCAGTCTTCATAGTTGTACGTCATTAGTTGTGACATGGTTTCATTCCACACAGATGGGTGTGGGGCCTATCGGGGTGGGAACCAAACTGGGGGCCTCACGCATGGGAGGCAAGAACCTTCGCCATCATCCTGGCAGTTTACCAGTTGTGACACAGTTCAGCATCTGTGTTTGCACGGGCCGGGGCCGGGATTTGATTCCCGGACCTCACAGTTGCAAGGCAAGCGCTCAGCCTGTTGAGCTACCCAGCATCCCCTAATGACCTCATGTTGACTCATTACATCCGCAGCAACCCTATTTCCACATAAGATCATATTCGGAGGTACTGGGGGTTACCAGTTTGGGGGTACACAATTTAGTTCATAACAGGGGTACAGAAGTGAATCAGGAAGGGCAGGAAGTCAATACTGAGCATATTCTCGAGCAGATCTCCACTGTGGGCAGCTGGAATCCCGTGTGGAATTCTGGAAGGAGGTGAGGAACTCATGGGGTGTGGGAGCTGGGGCACTTACCCAGTGGCTCCCCCTCTGTCAGTGATGGAGGCTGACCCCACGGGATGGAATTGCCTGGAGCTCCCAGCTGCTGGGCCATAGTCCCCCGGGGACAAACATACCTCCAGGCAGACAGACAGGGGTGCTGGTAGCTGCGAGTCAGGCCCAGGCTGGGATATGCAAAAGGGCAGGGCACCCACATGCCACCCCTGCTCTTGTTCCCACTCCCAAAGCCTCCCTGGCCACCAGGCCCTGTCCAGATCTGATAAATACTCTCCATCTAGCATGACCAGCCCTGGCGCTCTCAGTTCTCGGAGGGAAACTACACCCACAGGGCATGGATGGTGCTGGACAAGCAGATGGAACCCCACTGCCGGAGCACCGGGACTTCCTGGAAGATGGGGGGAGGGGCAGCTGTGGGCAAGGCTGACGGGCAGGCCTCGCTCGGCATGCTAGCATGGCTCTCATCTCTCCCCAGTGTCCCCATTCCTCTGCTGCCACCCGGGCCAAGCCTGCAGGGTGCCTGGTGAAGACAGGCAGGGGCAGGCAGGGGAGGGTCTACACTCCTGCCAGACCTTCCCTTCCAATGAGGCCCCGCCGGCAGCAGGAACTAGGCCCCTGGGAGCTCTCTTCAGAGCTCTGTGTCCGTCTCAGCCCGCGCTGACACGGGCCCACTGGACTAGGAGGAGGGTGGGGAAACTGAGGAAACCCAGGATCTCAGAGACAGGCAGCCCTCCAGAGACCGCCCGATCCAACCCTTTCCTTCTCGAGGTGTAAACAAGCCCCAGGGAGAGGAGTGCATTGTTTCCGTCCTCACAATGACTTCATAATGTTTATATGAATGCTGTAATTAATCATCAAAACCATTAAGATTTATTGAACACTTACTTATATGCCAGGCACTGGCATACTAAGTGCTCATTAGAAAATTTCTGATTTTATCATCGTAACAGACCTCTAAGCTAGGTGCTATTTACTGCTCATATCTTTGTTTGACAGTTGGAGAAACTGAGGCTCAGCAAGTATGGCTCTGAGCTTCTGGCTGGGTTTCTCTCTGAGGACGGGGCTCAAGCTCCCACAAACCACTCAGGATGAGGTGCACAGCTCTGTCAGGGTTGGGAGCCCCAAACTGCACAGGCCTCCCACATTCCACCTTGGCTCAGACCCAGTGACAGGAAGAGACAGGGAGCACCCCAGGGCCTGTCTGCAGTGATCAAAGTGCCAGGGTGGGAGGTCGCTAGTCCTGGAGCTGCGAAGGTGGGCGGTGCAGAGCAGCAGCAGCAGGGCCGGGAGGCCCCCCGCGCCCCGCCCAGACCCACTGCACCCCAGAGGGCCCAGCCAGGCCCTGCCTCTCACTCAGTGCCCCAGCCGGGGCCCAGGAGGGTGGCGTGATGAGGCCCCAGCCGGCCTCCTGCATGAGTTCTGCCTGCCCAGGGGAAGCCTGCTGTCCCAGTGCTTCTACCTGTTCCCAGCCCGGGCCCCGGGCTGCAGCTACCTGTGGGGCGGTCTGGGAGAGTCCAGGAGCAAATGCTGACCTCTGCTTGAATGCAGGTGCAGAGAACACACGTCACAGCCAGACACGTGCAGAAAGAGCTGGCTGGTGGCTCTGGGACGGGGAGGCTGCGGGCTCGGCCCTCTGCAGACCCCCTTCCCCAACCTCACCCCACCAGCCCAGCTGATGATGTGTGGCCATCCTGGGCTTTCAAATGCCTTTAAATTGGTTTTTGCCCAGTTTCACTGAGATATAATTGACAGACCATTGTATTAGTGTAAGGTGTACAACCAAATCACTGGATAGTCTGCACCTGTGAAACGGTCAGCACAGTAAGTCCACCATCTCACAGTTATACATTCTTTTCTTGTGATGAGAACTTTTAAGATCCACTCTTTTATGAACTTTCTTTTTTTAAGATTTATTTGTATTGTTCTTGACAGAGAGAGAGAGACAGAGAGAGGCAGAGAGAAGGGGGAGGGCCCAGAGCAGTCTCCATAGCTGTACATCATCAGTTTTTGATATAGGTTCACTTCACAAGTGGGCACAGGTCTGCACAGGGCAGAAACTGGGCCTGGGGCCTCCCGCCTGGGAAGACCACCCCAGTTCAGCATATGGGTCCACACGGGCCAGGGCTGGGATTTGATCCTCAGACCCCGGGGCTAAAAGACTAGCACTCAGCCTGCTGAGCCATCCCAGCTTCCCCTTTCAAATATACGATACAGCAGAGTTCACTATAGTCACCATGTTGTACACTACAGCTCCGGAACTTACTTATCTTATACTGGAAGTTTGTACCTTTTAACCACCTTTACCTCTTTCTCCCAATCCCCAACCCCTGTTTCTGGCAACTGTTAGTGTCTTCTGTTTCTGAATTCTTTTTTTAGGTTCCACATATAAGTAAGATCATACAGTATTTGTCTTTCTCTGCCTGACTTGCCTCACTTAATATAATCCCCCCAAGGTCTATTCATGTTTCAAGTGACAGGATTTCCTTCTCTTTATGGCTGAATAGTATTCCATTGTATGCAGTACCTCATTTTCTTTATCCATTCATCGGTCTAGGGACCTTTAGGTTGTTTCCACATCTTCACTATTGTAAACAATGTTGCCGTGAAAGTGGGGTGCAGACATCCTTCCAAGAGAGTGACTTCGTTTTCTTCAGATACATACCCAGAAGTGGAATTGCTGGAATTCCTGTTTTTAATTTTTTGAGGACCTTCCATAGATTTCTCTTTGCAAGAGGAAAACATCTTCCCTTTCCAAAATTCAAGACCAATAAAGTACATGTGCATAACAGAGGGTCAGCATGGGAAGGGGCTGGCAGATCACCCAGGAACCAAAGGCTCAGGGACCTGACATAGAGCCAGGCCTGTCCCAGCCCTAGCCAGTTCCTGTCCATGCCTGCATTGTGTTTCTGCTGTTGCTATCACAAACTGTCACAAGCTTAGTGGCGGTAAGGACACAAATTTATTTTCACTGTTCTGTAAGTCAGGAGTCAAATGTAGGGCTGAGTGCCGGGGATGCTGGGACGGCTCAGCAGGTTGAGAGCTCATCTTGCAGCCCCAGGGTCCAAGGATCGAGTCCTGGCCCTGGCCTGTGCGGGCCCATATGCTGAGCTGGGGTGTGCCCCCAGTTTGTTTCTCACTGGGGTCTGCTTCCTACGGGGGAGGCCCCCAGCTCGGTTCCTGCCCTGCGCAGCCTCACACTCATCCGTGTGGAATGAAACTACGTGGAAAACTAATGACGTAACACTATGGAGACTGCTCTGGGCCCTCTCCCTTCTCTCTCTGTCAAAACAATAAAATAATCTTTTAAAAGAAACAAAGGGAGCGGCATGCCATTCTGGAGTCTCTGGGGGAGAATCTGTCTCCTGCTCACTTAGGACATCAGCAGAGTTCAGTTCCTTGGGGTTGTAGCAAGCAGGTCCCCGTCTTCTTGTTGACTACAAATTAAGAGCACTCTCTACCGCGTTTCTTGCCTGAGGCCCCTTCTGTCTTCACAGCCAGCAATGGCCAAGGGGCCCTTCTCAGGCTCAGCTCTCTGACCCACTCATGGCCCTCCCCTGCCACTTACAAGGCCTCGGGTGATTAGGTTGGGCCCACAAGGACAATCCAGGACAGTCTCCTTCTCTTAAAGTCCTTCCCATATTTTTCCACGTATAAGACACTCCCATGTATAAGAAAACTCAGACTTTTCTAACCCAACATTAATAAATCAATGCATGAGTTACTGCCATGGATAAGATGACCCCCAACTTTTGGTCTAACAAGTTTAGACAAAACATTGGCTTATACACAGAAAAATACGGTAATCACAACTGCACAGTGTCTTTAGCCATGGAAGATGATAGTCGAGGGGCCAGGGGATTAAGGCATGAACATCTACTTAGGAGCCATTACTCTGGCTACCACATTTCCCCGCTCAGCTTAGAGTTCACAGCCAGCCTCACCAGGCAGCTACATGGGACAGGCCCGGCTCCCGGCAGGACAGGAGCCACTGTGAGGAGCCACCAACTCGGCCCCCTGGCCCTCTGATGGCTGCTCACTGTGATCCAGCCAATGGGCTTTCCCGTTATGAAAGAGTGGCATGCACCTTCAAGAAAGTTTGGAAAATACAAAAAAGGTCCAAAAAAGTCCAAAAAGAATAGCCCCAGTTCCAAATAACCACTGTCATTATGTTGCTGATTTTCTTTTGTCTTTAATTTTATGCATGGTTTATTTTTTAGGGCTAGGGTTGTAGTCATATTGTAGAAATACAATTTTATTTTGCCTTTTCCAAACAGTATTATACTAGACATGCAGTAGATTCTCAGTTACCCGGCACCCAGGGGGTTGGTAGATGCCAGATACATGTACCCAGCGCTCACAAGCAACCTGCAGAACTCTCAAGCAACTGGGAAAAGTCCAAGAGTTTTTGCCAGTTGCTTGAGAGAGCCGGTTGCTTGCCTTCCGGTTCACTGAGAGTCTACTGCATTTAGCGCATCTAAGCAATTAGTTGTAAATCCTTTTAAATGGCTACCTAATACTCCACCACATATATGGATATACTATCATTTATTTATGTCCCTAATGTGGGACATTTAGGTTGTGATCACTCTGAATGACATTGTGATGAGCACTTTTTGCATTAAGCATCCCCAGGTTGACACCTTTTCCTAGAAGGGTTATTGGGTCTAGGAGCATGAACCCATTTTCAAGTTCTTGGAGTCTACACAGGAGTCGGCTATGTAGGCCAGTCCTTCTGTGACTGTTCCCATGGACACCTGTTGTCCCAGCCTCATTATGCAAAGTGCTCCCTTTCGTTCCACGTCCAGGTTCGGGTGCTAAATCATGTGGTCACCCTCCTACAGGCTGCCCTGAAGATTCAAGGGGTCCCTCTCCTCTGTGCCACTGTGCTTCCGTGTGGGCACCTGGGAGGGCAGAGGCTGCACCCCCCTGTGCATGCCCAGGCACCCGGTGCCCTCTGGCGGTCTCCAGCCTGTGCTGGCCACAGGGTGCAGTGACACATGGTGGCGAACAGCATCAAAGGCATAAATGAGACTGAAGTTCATCCACCGCCGCCAGGTGTTTGGAGTGAACTAGGGTTCTGCTCAGGCCTCGTGATATTAAGAAGAACCTGGGAAGCTGGGATGGCTGAGCAGGTCAAACGCTCACTTTGCCACCCCAGGGTCTGAGAATTGAGTCCTGGCCCTGGCCCTTGAGGACCCATATGTTGAATTGGGACATGCCTCCCATGTAGGAAGCCTCTGGCCTGGTTCCCTCCCTGCATGGCCCCCTCCCACCTGTGTGGAATGAAACTGTGTAAAACTAGTGACGTACAACTGTGGAGACTGCTTTTGGCCCTCCCCCTTCTCCCTCTCTCTCTCTGTCAAGACAATAAAGTAAACCAAGAAGGAGGAGGAGGAGGAGGAGAAGGAGAAGAAGAAGAAGGAGGAGGAGGAGGAGGAGAAGAAGGAGAAGGAGGAGGAGAAGGAGGA
>PVKE010047722.1:0-11838 GCA_004027555.1 Craseonycteris thonglongyai | reverse complement strand
TTATTTCTATTTTACTTTTGACAGATAGAGAGAGAGACAGAGACAGAGACAGCTAGAGAACCGAACTGTGGGAACTCCCCAGTTCAGCACGTGGGTCCTGCCTGGGCCGGAGCCGGGATTCGATCCTCGGTCCTCGGGGCCTCAAAGCGAGCGCTCAACCCGCTGAGCCGTCCCGGCTTTCCCCTTTCCCCACTTTTTTTGATACACAAACTAATGTGTATTATTTTTCCACTGAGTGGGCCATCATTTCCCTCTAATTATTGAAAAAGTAAGTTTAAATATACATGCCATAAAAACAGTATTAGAAAGTTCTAGCTAAATGCTGTCACTTGCTTCAGAGTCTGAGACCTGCTCTCTCTAGGTTAGAAAAAAAAAAAAAAAGAAGCAGAGTGACAGAGGACCACTGAAGACTTCTGTCCCCACACTGGACTCCTGTACGACCTGATCAAGAATTTGAAAGAAATTGAAAAGGGAATTATGCTCTCACCATGTAATTCAGTACTATTTTTCTTTTTAGTTTGCCCTTTGGTATTTTTGTTTGCTTCTGTTTTCTTTTTTCCTATCTTCCTATAGGTTACTTGAACATTTCTAGAATTTCATTTTGATTTCTCTGTAGTGGTTTTTAGTTTATATTTTACACTCAAAATAGTGTAAAATTTGAGTGGTAGTTCTGGATATTCTATTCTTTTCTATTATATTGAACTGTATATCAATTGTATATCTTATCATTATATCTTATCAATCATATCATACATCATATCAAACTGGTCACCATCTGTGTCATCACTTTATCAGTTCCTGTGAAGTATGTAAAGCTGACTTCCCCCTTACTTCCCTTTACTGCCCCCATTTATGAAATAATATTCTTGAATATTTTCTTTGCATATATTTAGAACAACATCAGACGGTGTTATACTGTTTGTTTCAACTGGCATAATTTAGAAAACATAATTTAGAAAATTCAAGGAGGGAAGCAAGGTCCGTTGTATGTACACAGAGTTTTGCTGACTGTTCTTTCTTCTTCCAAGGTTTCTTCTTTATTTCCTTTCAGCTTAGATACCTTCCTTTAATCATTCTTTTTTGGGCAAGTCTGTGGGTGACAAATTCAATTAGTTTTTCTTCACCTGAGAATGTCTTGATTTTCCCTTCATTTCTGAAAAAAATATTTTCACTGAATCTAGGATTTTTCAACACTTGAAAACTTTGTCCTACTTCTTTCTGACCTCCATGTTTTCTGATGAGAAACTGACTATCATCCTAATAATTTATGCCCCATGGAAAAGGGACCATGTTCCTCTGAACACATTCAAGATTTTTTTCTATCCTTAGTCTGTCAGAGGTTTAGTTTTGTGTTTAGGCATGGGTTTCTTAGGGATTATCCTACATAGAGTTTGCTTCTTGAGTCTAGTTTTATGTCTCTTGCCAAATTTGGGAAACTTTCAGCCATTATGTCTTTGGGTGCTTTTTCAGCTGTGCTATGTTTCTCCTTTCCTGCAGAGACTCCAGTAACATGAGTGTGACATCTTCTGTTTTAGTCCCATGGCTCCCTGAGGTCCTATTAATTTATTTTCAGTCTATTTTCTCTCTGTTAGGTAGATTGGGTAATTTTTATTATTCAATCTTCCAGTCCCCTGATTCTGTTTTTCTGTTTTTTTCCATTTTGTTGTTGAATCCAGACACTGATATTTTTATTTTGGTTATTGTGTATTTCAGTTCTAATATTTCACTTCAGTTCTTCTTTAATCTGTTTCTTGGCGGAAGACTTAAATTTGTTTAATTGTCTCAAGCATGTTTATAATTCCTTGTTGAGGCATTTTTATAATGGCTGTTCAAACTCTTTGTCACATAGTTTTGACATCTGTGTCATCTCAGAGTTGGCACAATTGTCTTCTTTGTCATCCAGCTTGAGGTCCTCCTGGATCTTAGTATGCTAACTAATTTTTAATTGAAAACTGTAAAAGTTCATATTATGTTATGAGACTCTGGATCTGATTTAAGCTTGCTGTTTTACTGAGCACTTTCTGATACTGTCTCAGCTTCAGAAGGAGGAGTCATGTTATTACTTCCTGGTTGAGAAGGAAATCCAAATTCCTCACTCAGCCACACACACGATAAGATTCCTCATTACTACTGGTTGAGGATATGAATTCCTGATGACTGTGTGGCCTCTGTGATAGTGGCTGCCGGGTCTCATTACCACTTGGCTATAGTGGCCGTCATGACTCTACAAGGCTCTATTTGATACCATTTCAGTGGCTAAGTGGAGGGGTACCTCCATCCTGAGAGGTGAGGGTAGAGTTTCTTGACTGAAATTCCCTACTCAGTCTTCTCTGATACCAGCAGGAAGAGGTGTTAAGATACCTCATTGCGGCCTCACAAGAGTGCAAGTCTGGTTCTCCATTTCACCCTTGATGGCTTGGGTGGAGGTAGGTTCAGGGGTTTTTGTGTTTTTTCTCTGTGGTGTGTGGTTGGCGTAGAGTAGTTATTGTTGAAACAGTGGTCTGTCTTATTAAAGCTGTCTCTTTTCCAGTTCTTTGACTAGAAAGAGCAAACCTTTGATAAACTTGTCCCAGCATTGGCATTTCTAGGTCACCAGCTGTCTTAACTCTGTTCAGGCTGCCATAAAAGAACAGACTCAGTAGTTTATAAACAACATCAGTTTACTTCTCACAATTTCAGAGGCTGGAAAACCCAAGATCAAGGTGCTGGCAGATAAAAATCTGATGAGAGCCTGCTTCCTGCTTCATAGACAGCCTCTGTGTCTGTCTTCACATGGTAGGAGGGGCAGGGGAGCTCACAGAGGGGCAGGGGAGCTCACGGAGTGTCTCCTCTAAGGGCCCTAATCCCAATTGTGAGGACTCCACCCGCATGACCTAATCATGCCCCAAAAGCCCCACCTCCTAACCTCATCACATTGGAAGTAGGGTTTCAGTATATAAACTCTGGAGCACACAGTCAGCTGATAGCATCAGTGACTTTGGCTCCAAGTATAGGATATGTAAGGCAAAAAGAAAACCCAGGGAACACATCCTCCTGTCATTCCTTGGATGTCAAATCTCAGTCAGGTTGTGGTCTTCTCTCCGCCTTTCAGAATCTTATGTTTGTTTTTATTTCATGCCCAGGGATTTTGTGACATAAATAAAAAAGCTACATTTACTCCATCATACTATTGAATGCCCTGTTAGATAACATACAAAATTATTTTAAATACAACTAGTACATGCATTTCAGATTTGAACATACTCACCTACATTCCTTAATATGATTTATTCTCACCCATTATGTCTTCTAAACAAGTAGAGCAGTAGGACCTACTTAAATTGAATTGATTTTCTTAGCCTATAGAGTAGCATTGGGAAAAGTATGCTACATGTAGAGCCAAACAGAGGGATTTGTGTTTCATTCCTACCACTTGCTAGCTAGGTGGTCTAGAAGAATTCATTTAAGCACCTATGAATTAGATTCTCCTTCTGTGAAATGTTAATATTAATAGCTCTTTCCCAACAGATTATTTTGTGAGATGAAAGTGTAAGAACATATAGAGAGACATAATGTCCTTGGAACATAATAGGTGTTTCATAAATATTTATGTAATCTGATATCTTCAGAGCACACTATTTAACTGGCACTTTCCCCTTGAATAGAAGAGATTACTTTCACTATAATTATGGGAAAGAGAGGTAAGACTGTCGACGGTGGAGTGAGGATAAACTAAAAGGTAGAACTGAGTAAGTTAAATAGTTTTTGTGGCAACCCACATCAGAAAAAAAAAATAAAATGGGGGTAATCCCATTTGACCAGCTCTCACAGTCATAGTGTGCTGACAAACTCTGAAAACACAATTTCAGTGGCTCAAAACATCAAAGGTTTATTTCTCACTCACTCCTTTTCTACTGTATATCTGAAAGACTCCCCAAGAAAGCTGTTTTTCATGGGATGGCTCAGATTTATATCTCCATTTCAACACCAGCTACCACATGTTGCCAAGGAAGGCTAAGAGAGCAATTGCTTAGCATAGTAATCATAGCCCTCTGCTCCAAAGTAACACTTGTCACATATACTTAAATTTCATTGATCAAAAGTAGTCATGTGACCTGGTCTCAAGAGGCACGGAACTGAAGCCTCTTTCTGTGACTAAAAGGGGAAGAATCGTACATATTGGGGCGTATTATCCGTGTCTATCACACTAGCGTTTCTGACTACCATTGAGGGGTAAAAATGAATAATGTATATATAATGTTATACAGCAAGTACAGTAAGTAGCTGCTCCTCTTGTTGTTGTTGTTGTTAGCAGAAGGAGGATTTATTCAAGTACAGATCAAACATATACTTAAAAAAAAACAGAAATTCTCTTCTGCTCCTGTAGGTAAATCTTGATGATTCTTCCAATAATGGTAATTATTTCTTCCGGCTAATGAGTAGTGAGGAAGTTCTGCTGTAGATTTCTCAAATGCGTGCACAGGTTTAAAAAGGAACATGTAAACAAAACAGGCACTCTTTTGTTTTCTTGTTAAGTTTATTAAGGTTGCATTGATTAGACATGGAAACAGCCGAAGTGGCCCTTGATAGATGACTGTATAAAAAAGCTGTGGTACATACATCCAATGAAATACTACTCAGCAACAAAACGCTCTTCTCTCCTTTCTTTCTAACTTGGTTGGACCTAAAGTTAGAAGTTGTGTTGTCCACTTGGTGATCATTCATGGACTAGCCTGAGGGCAAAGTCTATGGTGCTGAAAATGGGAAATCAAAGACCATAGGAACCTATATCATGATATTATAGCTGAACCACAAAATTAATTGACACTATATAATGGCCATGTTGCTACATGAGATCACAGTTTTTCCAATGTTTGTATTACTTTGAGCTGGGTCTTATTTAGAGAGCGTTTGAGAGTATCTCATAACTTGCTATGCACAAAGAATTATGTGAACTATTGAAGATATATGCCATATATCAAATATATATTTGATATACAGTATCAAAAAGTTTTTGAAAAAATATGGAGGTTTATTCATTTCTCAATCTGTCTCAAATAACCAAAAGGAAATTGGAGTATAACCTCCACTCCCCATCTTTAGGACCACAGTAATTTCCTGTCCCCAAAGCTAAACACTTTCATGGAAATAGATGATGTTGAAAAAGGAAAAGTCCACTGGTGGGATTGCTGTAGTGGAGTGTGTAAATCCAGGGAAGAAATTCCATCACAGAGGCCTGTTGTTGACTGATTAGCAAGTGGTAACATCACTGTAAAGACAGGGGTGGGTTGTTTTATGCAGGTCCCCAGAGTCTAAATCTTCTGGCACCACTAACGGCTAGTATCCCTCCCCAAACATCAGTCTTAACCTTTGGAAGGTCGATACTCCCAGTGGGTGAGAGTACTAACGTGCAGCTGGAATGGTGTGTGAGGTCAGTAATGCACTTTTAATCATTTTGGAACTTAACTTCAAAGCTCAAGCCTCAATTAGGGGGATTAAAGGTAACCAAAACATGACTTAAATCATCTTTTCTTACACTCCCCTCATATAAGCAGAATGATTTTTATGTCAGGCTCTCTAAAAATGCACTCAGAGAAGTATTGATCAATTCTTCGGTTATTTATCAGACATGTTTTGAGCTGACCTTTAGGAAGGCAGAGTCAAGAGACTTGCCCCAGGGAGGTCACAAACAGCCCAGCAGGGAATGTGGAGAATAAGGGACAATAGAAGAACAGAAATGACAAGGGTCGCAGAAGTGGAGCAAATAAGAAAATAGGCCGTTTCTAATCTAGGGGTGATGTACATGGGGGGCGTGAGAAAGGTTAGTGCAGGCTCATGAAGAAGTGACTGAACTTAAAGTCAAGGAGTCACAGACATAGAGGATGTTAGCCTCACAACACAATTGAGAACAAGGGCTTCATGGTGAGTCAGCATGAGTTTTGCAACCTGGCTTTGCTGAGTAATTAGACTGACTTTAGAAAATGAGTTCATCTCTTTAAGTCTCTTTCTTTGTCTTTATAATGGGTATAATAATACTCATTCTGTAGACTTATTAGAAGAACTCCATTGTATGGCTCATGTAAAGGTACTCATGTGTGACTTTGTTTTTATCTAAAATATATTTACTAAAGAAATAAAATAAAATATATTAACTATTACTATTAAGATTTGCATCAAGTTTTTCCAAAGAGGTGATATTTGAGATGGGTTATTGAAGGAATTATAATGAGTGGAGATGAGGTAAAGGACATTATAAATGGCAGAGCAACATATTTAAAGACCCAGAAAACAAAGCACAGGAACCGGGGAGTGGTCTTTTAGAGAAGGAGAAATGGAAAGATGAGTGTAAAACGCAGGTGTGACCCTGATTGCATCTGTGGATCCCAAATTTCTAGTCAAGATGTTAAGATGTAGCTTTGATCAGCTGGTTGTATTAGCATCCTGGCACCATAGCATAAACAATGCAAAAGGAAAGAAAGGTCTAAGAGCCTAACAGTGAGATGTAAGAGAACAGCTATAGTTGCCCAGCATCCCTGGAGAAGCATTCTCATTGTTTTCATTTTCTAAGGATTGCCAATACAGAAGAGAATTCACAGCTCTGTGGACATACACATTTGTCTAACAGTAGTTTTTTTGTGTGTTGTTTTTTTTGGGGGGTGGGGGGGTGGGCGGGGAGGGTGCCAGGATGGCTCAGCGGGTTAAGTGCTCGTCTGGCAGCCCAATAAGTAGTATCATTATCCCATTTTGCAGATGAAGAAACTGAGGTTTAGAGAGGGTGAATATTTTGCCCAAGGTCTCAAACAAGGGAATGGTGATTGACGCCTAGAAGTTTGACTTCTTTATCTCAGACCATATGTTCTCCTTATGCCCCGAATCCTCCAACGTGACATCCAAGGGCTCTTCTGCTTTTCACCCGACCTGAGTACCGAATTGAGAATGCAGCACAACCTTGAGTTGCGAGCAGTGAAAGGTACTTACGCTTGTCCCGGGGGCTAGGTCACGGCCCCCTAGTATTCGCTCTTGTCTATACCCGCAGAGGTCCACCAGCAGAGGTCCTGGTCCTGCGTCCCAAGCGTTTCCAGATCTCTCTGTGCCCCATTCTGAACCTGGGCTCTCACCTCCATCTCTCACACCCCCTGTCTAACTTCCTGCTCTTTCCCTTCAGAGGGAGGGTCTCAGCTTCCCTCACAGTGTTGCCTTTGGATGCTGCCTGAGTGTAGCAGGACTCTTAGGTCCCCGCTGCGACTGCCTCCCCCAGCCTAGTCCAACACCTTGGAACCAGAACTTCTTTCCACGTCTTATGTTCCCGGCTCACAGCTAAGAAGACGGTGTGAACAGACAGCCTTGAACCTGCCAAACATTCTCACCACCGCAACCTCTCAATACAGTGGTCTTGCTTCCCAGCCTGAAACCTCAGATGATATTAATCTCCTTTCAGTTGGATCCTACAGCAAATACTCCTATTTTAAAACGAGCTCACTCAGCTGCTTCTCCCACTTGCGGGGTGTCTCTGGGAATGTGTTCGCTGAAGCTGCCTGGGTTTCTCTGCCTTGGTCCCACTTCCTTGCCCACAGGGAGCAGTTTATTTTCAGGGACCATAATACAGGGTCCATTTGCAGTTTCACTGCACTCAGTCCACATGAGAGCACTTCCTTTTTTAACCCAGTCTGGGACTTTAAACACCCTTTGTTTAAAAAGCAATAGATGCACATGGTAGAAAGTTAAAACAGAACAAAAGGAGTTTGGGTGAATAATGTACTTCCCACTCTATTTGGCCAAAAAAAGGACACAATGAACTCCTCTTGCTCTGGTGATTCAGAAATTTTCGATGTAGATATTCAAGCATAAGTACACACACACACACATGTGTATGGGCATGTGTGTGTGACATGTGTGTACACATATAAACATATATATTCTTTTATTTTAAATGAAGTATATTATATACAATATACAACATACAATTTATACTATTTTGTGTTTTTTGCTCTGTGTTGAACATATTTCCTTATTAGCACGTGTAGAAATTTCACATCATTTTTTTTTAAGAGTTATTGTTTTTGACACAGAGAGAGAGAGATACAGAGTCAGAGACAGAGAGAAGAGGGAAGGACCAGAACAGTCTCCATAGTTGCACATCATTGGTTTTTCCACATAGTTTCATTCCACAGGTGGACGGGGCTGCACAGGGCAGGAACTGGACTGGGGTCTTCACCCCGGTGAGAACCAAACTGGGGGCACTCCCCAGTTCAGCATATGGGCCCACACAGGCTGGGGCCGGAATTCGATCCTCGGTCCTTGGGGCTGCAAAGTGAGCACCTAACCCACTGAGCCATCCCGGCTTCCCCCACATCGTTTTTTAACAGTTATATGATAAGCATTTTTTTACCTAACTGTACCTTAGCTCTTTCAACCAATCTCATATGAATAGACATTTTAGTTGTTTTTCATTATTTTTTGCTACTATGGCATTATTATGACTATATATGTATTCATATGAGTATGTGTGCATATATACGTATACTGTCTTTATTTAGTCTTCCAATTCCCATGTTTAGTCCTTTTATATTATTATAAATGTATCTAATTGTATTTATTTCTTAATTTACTTATTTATACTCTTAATTTACTTATTTATGCTTTCCCCACTAGCCTATAATCTTAAGGATGGGGACTTTATTTTTCCTGTTTATGCTGTATCTCTGGCACCTAAAATAGTATCTGGAACGTAAGGGATTATTTAGTACTTTTTTTTTTTAATTCAGTACTTTTTGAATAAATAAATTAGTGAAGAGACATTTTCTTGGACACTATTTTGAGTATACTTGTGGGATAAAGTTCTCAAAGTAAAGATGGGAATTTAAAACATTTACTGGTATAGCCAACTGTGCCTTTAAGGAGGTGATTCCAATGTATATAGTTCACCAAGATTGTTTGAAAAGACTTTTTCAACTATACAGGCCGTTCTGTCTGCAGCATCGTAAGGTCAGGGCCTTTTTGGTTACCCAGTAGCTGAGTCTTGTACTTCTAGGGTCTTTCAGGCCTGTGGACACCCAGGCTGTACTTCAGATTCCTGTTCACAAGCCCCTGCACAGGGGCCCTAGGCCTCCCCTTGGGCCTGTGGTTGCTCACATTAGCAACAGTCATTGTGATGGCTACAAGGTCAGGGAAGATGACCACACAGGCCTGGAAGCAGGCTCTGGCCTTTGGGGAGGGAACCCCAGGGTCCTTCACAATTGGAGCATGACAAGAAGGATCTGTGTGTGGAGTGCGCGCGTGTGTGTGTGTCTGGGTGGGCCTGTCAAGTTGGCTACACTAGAGTGGTAATCCTGCCTCCCAAGGCTGATTTCACTACTGCTGGTATTGGAAAACACTGGTATTTTAGACTCTTTAATATGATTGGAGTTAGGCATTTTTCATATACTTGCTTTTCTTTTTAAATAAGTCACTTCACATCATGCCTCTATCTCTCATACTTCCTAGTAAGCAAAATAGAACTGTTTCCAGGAATTGAGAGCATCAGAAAAAATGAAGGAAGTTGGTTCTTTAGTATAAACACTCCTATATTTTTTGAAGCAAGTAAATTCAGGAAACACAAGAGGAGTTAGTATGTTACATGTTAGGGAATTAACATATGAAACTTCTACTTCTGAGAAAGTGTACAGATTGAATATATAAAATGCTATATATTCTTTTCACCTGAGGAGCTATATTCCCAAAAAGTTTTATTGCAAAAGAAATTGTTAATAGTTATTCAAATATATACACATTGAAAGAGATGTTAGCTGCATGTTACATAAATACTGATGGTAACCACTTTGAGTACCTCTTATAATTGTAAAAGTCAAATATGACTTGTAGTCATCTCTTGTTATCAGTATATTGAGTATTAAATCTTTAATACAGTTTTTTCCTTTCCTAAAATGTGTATATATTTTGGGATATATATATATATATATACACACACACACACACACACATATATATATATATCTATATATATAGTGCTATATGTATGTGTGTGCATCACAATAAAAAGCATAAATTCAGCATATTACCTAATAAGATTGCCAATGACATTTTGCATATCTCAACCTAGGAATACTGAACGGTGTGCAATTAACCTCTATTTACCTTCTCATGCTCAGTAGAAACTTTTTATTTTCTTCATTCACAGTTGTTTGTATATATATATATATATATATATATATATATATATATATATATGTTTTTGTTTATTTATTTATTTTTCTTTTTTTTAATATATATATATATATATTTTTAATTTATAGAGAGTAATTATTTTATCTTCAGTGCATATTTATTTCTATTTTACTTTTTGACAGATAGAGAGAGAGACAGAGACAGAGACAGCTAGAGAACCGAACTGTGGGAACTCCCCAGTTCAGCACGTGGGTCCTGCCTGGGCCGGAGCCGGGATTCGATCCTCGGTCCTCGGGGCTTCAAAGCGAGCGCTCAACCCGCTGAGCCGTCCCGGCTTTCCCCTATTTATTTATTTTTGACAGGGGGAGAGAGAGTGAGAGAGAGAGAGATACAGAGACAGAGAGAGAACTGAACTGGGGGAGCTCCCAGTTCAGCACATGGTTCCGCACGGGCCGGGGCCGGGATTCGATCCCCGGTCCCGGGCGCTGCAAAGTGAGCACTTAACCCACTGAGCCATCCTGGCTTCCCCCATTCACAGTTTTAATGTGAAAATTATAAATTTGCTACACTCTGCTGGGAAAAAAAAAAAATTTCTCCTAAGGCAGTACTTCTCCAACTATCTATAGAAAAGAGTAATTGTTTTTCCTTTCGCAATGCATCTTTGACTGATATTTTTGTAAAATAAAATAATGAATCACTAGAAACATTTAAAAAAACAAACAAGGAAATACATGAACTACACAAAACATCCCTCCCGCCCCCCGCCACCCCAAAAAACAAGCAAAACCCAAAGGCATACATATGGTCATATTTTTATAATCAAATAAAACAGACATGAAATGACTTCCAAACTGTGGTACCAGTTTCTTAAAGCTTTTTCTCAAGGTCTGTTCTTCTCCAGCGACAGATAATAAACCTTCAGGAATTAGCCCTATTCCGCAGACCGCATTAGAGGAGTCCCCAAGAGACACGTCTGTTTCCTAGGCGGGGCTCGATTTCTTGTCCACATAGTAAATGTGTTTCAAATACTTTAGGAAGTCTTGACTCTCGTCTTTAGCGTCTTATTTAAATCCTTCCTTTCTTTACTCCTCCTAGAAATTCAAAGTAAATCTGGGTGGAAAGGGTTTGGGCGAAACTTGATTTAACCCAGTAGCCAGACTGATTTGGTAAATGCCTTTTAACCAATGCCAGCGCCTTGCTGGGCAGTACACTTTGGAGGCCATGGAGCTGCGCACTTCAGCGCTAGCAGGCTCTCTCCACTCCACACCCCTGCTACCCACCTCCAGCAAGCCCTCCAAGGCATTACTAAGGCTTAGTTCACTTTTCCTTCATTTTCTTTATTCCTCCCAGAGCTGAACTGCAAAATCCTTACTCATACTCTCCCATTCTCTTTACCTTCACTTTTATTTTCCCAATACTTTCCTTCTGTTTTTGCTGATGTAAAAATTAGGAGTGGGCTGACAACGTTTGCCTCCACTGTAATATTTTCTGGTCTATTAGACCTATACCTGGATTTAACCGGTTCTGTGCAGTCACACGGTGTCTCCCCTCCATCGTTCTTGACCTTGCACACACAAATGCTTACATTTTTCACCCAGTGCACACCAAAACGGAAGAGTGTCCAGATGTTCAGTTCAAACATTATGCTGTTATGGAATTCTTAACAGCGGAAAAGGTTTTTCCAATGTTTTGGAA
>PVKE010047721.1:0-11828 GCA_004027555.1 Craseonycteris thonglongyai | reverse complement strand
AGATCAGGATGGCCAAGCAATCTACAGCACTGTGTTCACATAGCAGTCCCCTCCCTTTTTAAGTGAAATTGACTTGGTAAAGAATTCTGGTCATTTGTCCCATATAATGTTCTGCAACTTAGATTCAGCTGATTTCTTCATCATGGCATCCTTTAATTTGTTTTTCCATTTTTGGTGTTTTTTGTAAACGTGAGTTAGATTTAGATGCTAGATTATATTTAGGTCCAGTTTTTTTTTATTTTTTGCTTGTGCTTCATAGGTGGTGCTGTGTGCTTCCTATTACCATGTATTCTTGTTGACAGACATAATATTTGTCATTCCATCTTTAGTGATGCTAGGATTGATATGTGGATTCAGTTAGTATCAATTAAGTTTTGAATTAATGCATAATTCTTTACAATATTCTGTAAATCTTTTAGAGTAACTGTTGTCTTTGTGGTTATTTCTCCCTTCTCATTCCATTTCTCAGGATGCCATTTCTTTCCTGTTTGTTTTTTTAAAATTAGTTTTGCTACATGTTTACTTTATAAATATTTCAAAGAATCAGAATCAGCTCCTTTTTGCTTTCAAATATATTTTAAAGATTTATTTTATTGCTTTTGACAGAAACAGAGAGAAACAGAGATAGAGAGAGACAGAGAAGGGGGAGGGCCCAGAGCAGTCTCCATAGTTGTGCATCATCAGTTTTCGACATGGTTCTGTTCCACACAGTTGGGTGGGGGCTGCGCAGGGTGGGAACTGGGCTGGGGGCCTCCTGCATGGAAAGCACCACCCCCTCGAGGCAGGGGCCAAACCGGGTGGTAGGCAAGAACCAAACTGAGGGCCTCCAGCATAGGAAGCACACCCCAGTTCAGCATATGGGTCCGCACAGGCTGGGGCCCGGATTCGATCCTCAGTCCCCAGGGCTGAAAAGCAAGCACTTAAGCCACTGAGCCACCCCGGTTTCCCCATTGCTTTAAAATATTTTTATTCTGGATATTTTCAAGTGTACATTAAAGTGGAGAAAATAGTATAATGACTCCATCTTGTAGTTATCACCCACCTTCAACAAGTATCAAACTTCTGCCAGTCTTTAAACTGAGTTTTCCCCCCTGCTTTCAGAAATAAATGGAATTAAAAAAAAAAAAGAAAAATAAACTGAGTTTTTAAACGCTTTTTAATTTGGAATCATTTAGATTTACAGAAAAGTTGCAAAGGTAATAGGAAGAGTTTTTCTATACCCCTCACCTAGTTTCCCCCATTACTAAGGTCTTACATTTCCATGGTATATGAGTATTTGTCAAAAATGAAGGAACGTAAGAAAAAAAGATAAAAAAAAAAAAAATGAAGGAACCAACAGTCATCCATTGCTATTAACTAAAACTCCAAAGTTTATTTGGATTTCACCAGTTTTTCCTTTTTTTTTTCTGTTCTAGAATTCAATCCAAGTACCCATTGCATTTAGTTCATGTCTCCCCACTCTCTTCTGGACTGTGACAGTTTCTCACTCCTTCCTTGTTTTTCATGATTTTGATAGTTTTGAGGCATATTGGCCAGGTATCTTGTAGAATGTCCCTCATCTGGGTTTGCCTGATGATTTTCTCTTGATTAGACTGGAGTATGGATATGGGGGGGAATGACAGTAGAAAGCATTTTTGGTATGAGAGTTCTTTAGACTCTCATTGCTCTTCCTCTTTCCATCTTTGGAGGAGACCTAAGTTCTGCCTTCTGCAGATGGAAAGGGCCAAGAACTGTATGAATCCAGCACTTCCTGGTTAGAGTAAGTTGGAGTAATTCAACATCAGAAATGTCTCCTCAGATTTTTCAAGATCATGACATCCTAGTTCTTTCTAATACTTTGAGGTTTCAATAGCAATTTTTGAGCAATCCAGTTCTCAAGTTATAGTGCTCTGTTAAATGGTTATTTATCTTTCTACTCAGAAAAATAATTATTTCTCTTACCTGGTTCAGAATCAGTCCTGCCTTTCAATATGAATACTCTTGGATATGTGCATATCTTTGGCACCTCATACTCCCTCAGCCTGCTTTGTTTTCCAAAAAAAAACTTAACACCAAATGATATATGTTATTATTAGTTTAATTTCTGCCTTCCACTAGTAGAATGTAAGTTCTCCAAATATGCTGTGGTTTGTGATTGTTCACTGATGATTTCTCAGTGCTTTTATGTAGCAAGTTCTGATAAATAGATGAATGGTTTTAATAAGTGAATGAGTTAGAAGTACGGGCCTTCTGAACACGGGCATTGGCTCCTGAAACACAGCTATTTTGCCAGCAGGAGGAGCTCCAGGATATCTGAATGTATAGGGACAGATGATTTGCCAGTGCTTTTTTGGTGCCTGGCAGAGTTCGAGCCTAACATTTCTCCTATTTAACCATTCACCCAAAACCCTGAGTCTCTCGATTAAGATACTGCTCGTTTTTATTCAGGAGGTCTGGGTTGGGGGTCAAAATTCTTCTTCTTTTTTTTTTTTTTAGAAGAAATGGACGTTTTTAAATATTTATTTATTTTTATTGTTTTTTGACAGAGATAGAGAGAGATACAGAGACAGAGAGATAACTGAACTGGGGGAGCTCCCAGTTCAGCATATGGTTCCGCACAGGTCGGGGCTGGGATTTGATCCCTGGTCCCTGGCGCAGCAAAGTGAATGCTTAACCCACTGAGCCATCCCGGCTTCCCCAAAATTCTTCATTTTTAACACATTCCCAGGTCACGCTGCTGGTCCACACACTGCACATGAATCAGCATATTTAAATTGGCCCCACTTCTGGGAATTGCTGCCTCTATTCCCAGATCACATCACCATACATAGGTGTCATGCCTCTTAATCTGTCTATCTTACTCCCTCTACCAGAGGAAGGAGAAGATTGTGATCATTCAACTTGAACCAAAGAATTTTCCATGCTTCACTCTGATCTCCTTGAAACTACTCTATAAGACCCAGACTTAGAATTTTTTTGTACATGGGCCATCTCTAAGGCTGAACAAAAATATTTTCAAACTGAGTATTCTGTCACTACTTCCAAAGATCTTATCAAATGCAATTCTATTCCTGAAGTCAAGTCAGCAAAACTAATCAAACTTATAGGCCTGATTTAACCCTGGTAGCTAGCAAAGGATAAAAGAGTTAACATATACACAGACTGTAACTATAGCTGTGGTATGGTTCATGATTTCCACACAGTATTGAAACAACAGAATTTCCTAATTGCTGCTGGTACATTAAGCACAATGAGCAAATTTAAGTTTTACTGGGTGTCTTGGTCCACTCCATGGAATTTCTCTCACTCAAATACAGTTAGTTAAACAAATTAAAGATAATCTAGTTTCTCCTGATTACTTCTATGAAATCTTGTGCAAACTGAAGTCACAAGCACCAGGTTCTGAACATATTGGGAGAAAGTTGGATGTACTCTCCAGTCAAATGCATTATGGAGTTGCTTGGTTTTTCCAGAGTCTTTGAAATGGAACTTGGTAAAAAAAAGAAAAAAATCATACTGTGGCTTATCACAACAACAAATATTAAATTATTCTGAGATAACATTGTTGGAGAAATTTTAATCAGGTAGTAGATGTTTCCAGTGAATATTTCACCTGTAGATTCACAGCCCTAGGAAAGTTATAAAGATGGGACATGGCCAGGAACTATAGTCTCAGACACTCTTAGAACATTTACAAATGGACTTTATAACATTACAGGGATTTGAATATATATTTATTGTTTTCTGTACTTTCTTATAATGGTCAAAATCTTCCCCTGGTTGAAAATCAGTGGCTCTTACTGTGGCTAAAAACAGTAGATTTTTATCTTTGCTACTTGGGAATTCTCTACTTACCTTTTTACTGACAGAGATATTTAATTTACTGTGACCATAATTAAGGAACTTTGTAAGGTGTTGTCTGTCAGCCAAAAATTAATGTCCTTATCATCCTCAACCCTCCAGGAAAAAAAAAAAAATAGAAAGAGGTACTGTAAAAGTAAAACTTGCTATACTCTCTGAATATTTGCAATGACATTGACCTAAAGTTGTCCAATTGGCCCTAATGTCTATCTGGTCTTCTATAGCAAACATAGATTTCCATCTAGTGAACTTGTTAGAGCCAGGTCAATGAAATTGGGCATTACCTCCCAATGGCATATACTAGGACTCATCACCAACAGATTCAAGCTGTCTTTTCAAAGAAATCACCCTCTGAGCCTCTACATGTCTTATAACTAGGAAACTTAGTCTACTAGAAGAGACATTAAAAAAAAAACCAACACACCCTGGAGTCCCACTATAAGGGCCTCTACCAGGTTCTCCTTGCTACAGCCAAGTTACAAGGAACAGATCATTGGGTCTATATCTCCTGGACAAAGAGACATTGACCTCTGATTGACTGAACTTCTGCTTTAACCAAAAACTGAGAGTTTCATGAAACTCGCATAAAGGAGACAACTTTTCCAAGAATATTGGAACAAGGAGACAACCTTGGATAATGGACAGCTTATGCTCAAAATGGTGAAACAAGACCTTTGTCTAATCTTTCTTATCTATCTTCTCTCTTAGCATTGTTTTTCTATTTTTTTTTTCATTTTGTACATTCTACTTCCTGAATTTGTGCATGTTTGTAAAATTACATCCAACTGCTGAGCATTGTTATTCCTTCTATCCTCACTCGGCTTGCTTCCTTTGTCTCTCTCTCTCTCTCTCTCTCTCTCTCTCTCTCTCTCTCTCTCTCTCTTTCAAGATTTATTTTATTGTTTGCAGAAATTGAGAGAGGAAGGAGGGGGGCCCAGAGCAGTCTCCAAAGTTGTACATCATTAGTTGTGACATAGTTTCACTCCACACAGGTGGATGTGTGGCCATGTGGGGCAGGAACCCAACTAGGGGCCTCCTGTATGGGAGTCAAGAACCTTCGCCACCATCTGGTGGTTACCAGTTGTGCCACAATTCAGCATATGGGGTTTGTATGGACCAGGGCCAGGAATCAAACCCTGGACCTGTGACTGCAAAGCAAGTTCTCAATCTGCTGAGGTATCCCAGCATTCCCCCTCACTTGGCTCTTTCTATTTCCTTTTTCTATTCTTCTCTCTTTTTCACCTTTCTCTGCTTTCCTTTCCTCCAAACCAAAGCACTTGGAAATTTTTTTTGTTTGTTTAGACTTATGATTACAAAGTTAATGTAACCTACATTGTTGTTTTTGCTCACTTTTCCTGTTTTGTTCACTTTTCCATTGCCTCTGTGAATATCCATTTCCTACCCTGAGTGGAATCTCTCCACCATTACTGCTGCCATATTGGGCATGGTCTCACTAAAATTGTATCTCTGACAAATCTCCAAGGTTAACAAACTACTCTGAAGAGGTTGAACTTTTTTTTCTTGAAAGGCTGAAGGGGGTGGATAATGTTGGTCCAGCTGCAACATCAGCTTCAACTAGGCAACCTACAATGACAAAAGTATGAGTGTTTTTTCCTCCTGTAGAGAAATGAAGGGAGTCATATTTTGTTTTGGAGTCCAATGATAATTGATTTTTGCCAGCTAGTTGGACAGAGTCATGCTGCTTTGCCCATCTCTTTCCCCTTTCTGACTATATAATTGGGCTGAGTTTGAGCAACATATTATCTTTTTAGATCAGGAGTTAAATCCTAGTTCCCAAACCAGAAGAACAATCCATGGTTGAAGTAGAGCATCACCTCGCCTTTGCAAAATGCCTATTCTTAGCAAATGGTGAAAAAGGACTATGTGAAGGTGCTAAAAATACCTGAAATTAATCTAAATGTGATCTACTCTGCCAGGGAAGGGTTTTATGCTGCCAGCATTCCTTGGGAAAGCAAGTCTGTGGACTATTGAAGTTCTATGCAATGCCTGAGTTTTCAATGCTTTCATTTGTGAGGTCAGCTGCCACTGACGATATCCTAAAAATATTGACATAATAAATGCAGGAACTCCACAAGGCTGGTGTTCATCATTGCCTGGCATTAGATAGAATCTTGTGCAGTTGTCAGTGATGACTGAAGTACATAGATTCTCTAAAACTGTTCTAAAATCAAATACACGGTGATGGAACGTGAGCTGATTCTGGGTGGTGAGCACATAATGCGATGTATAGACAATGTAATGTAGAATTGTACACCTGGAAACAATGTAATTGATATAAATTAATGTCACCCCAATAAATTTAACAACAACAACAACAAAAACCGTTCTAATGTATTTTTGGCAAATCAACACATCTGTGAACATTTATTAAACAAAAAATATAGTTTTGACTTCTGGAACCTATGAGTTGTCGTTAAGTGGATGGGGATGGGACATCTTTTCTTAGAAATCATGAACAGGGGAAGCCGGGATGGCTCAGTGGGTTGGGCGCTCACTTTGCAGCGCCGGGGACCGGGGATCGAGTCCCGGCCCCGGCCCGTGCAGAACCATGTGCTGAACTGGGAGCTCCCCCAGTTCAGTTCTCTCTCTCTCTCTGTATCTCTCTCTCTCCCTGTCAAAAATAAAATAAATAAATAAATAAATATTAAGAAATCATGAACAGGTATGCCATTCTGAAGATACACTTTTTTTGCCCCCAGATAATGGGGAGCTTTTACTTTTTCTCCTGATAGAAGTATCCTTAATCAAATTCATTCAATCATGTCTAATTAAGACCAGCAGTACTGTCTTGTCAAAAGAGATGACCCAAGCATGATTAAGAAACAAAATCTCCCATTCAAGTACTGACCAGGCCCTACCCTGCTTAGCTTCCAAGATCAGATGAGATTGGGCATGTTCAGGGTAGTATGGCCAACAGAGGAACAAGACAAATAAAAACTCATGAACACAGACAATAGTTTAGCGGTTACCAGAGCGTAAGGAGGGAAGAAGGCAGTGAAGGAGTGGGGGTGGTGTCAAATATATGGTGATGGAAGGAGTACTGACTCTGGGTGGTGAACACACAATGCAGCACACAGATGATGTATTATAAAATTGTACACTTGAAACCTATATAATTTTGCTAACCAATGTCACCCTAACAAATTTAATAAAAAAACATATCAAAGAACAAACTGTCCCTCCAACTCACTATGGGTTTTTTTCTCTCTCTTTCTCTCTCTCCTTTCTTTCCTTCTTTCCTTCCTTCCTTCTTTCTTTCTTTCTTTCTTTCTTTCTTTCTTTCTTTCTTTTTCTTTCTTTCTTTCTTTCTTACTTTCTTTGTTCTATGTTTATTGTTAAATTTATTGGGGTGACATTTATTAGTAAAAATTACATAGGTTCCCAGGTGTACAATTCTACATTACATCGTCTATGTGTTGCATTATGTGTTTACCACTCAGAGTCAGTTCTCTTTCCATCTGCATATATTTGACTTCCCTTCCCTCCTTTCCAACCCCCTCCTACTTGCCCTCAGGTAACCACTAAACTATTGACTGTGTCTCTGAGTTTTTATTTCTTTGTTGCTTTCAGTTTTATATTCCCCATATGAGCAAAGTAATATGGTTCTTGTTTTTTTCTGTTTGGCTTATTTCACTTAGCATGATAATCTCAAGGTCCATTCATGTTGTTGCAAATTTCATCTTTTCTTATAGCTGAGTAATAGTCCATTGCATATATGTACCACAGCTTCTTTGTTCAGTCATCTATCAAAAGGAATGGTTGTTTCCATGACTTGGCCACCATGAATGGCACTTCAATGACCATTGGGGTACATATGTCTTTGCAGACTAAGATTTTCAAAAATTTTGGTAGGCACCCAGAAAGGAGATTGCCAGGTCATATGGCAGCTCCATTCTATGGGGGTATTCTTAACTTGATTCTCAACCCTTACTCATTCCTGTACTTTTGTTTTCTCTCTCAATAGATTTGGCCAGTGAAGAAAGGAGTCCATCTCGACCAAGAGGAAGGACTATACAAGAATTAAAACAGACTCCAGGTTTTCTTTTTTAAATTTTTGCATTCTTTCCATTTTTTTCTTCTCCCTCTGAATTTTTTTTCTTTTTTTGAAGTTTCCTCTCCTGAGCCTTGAAAAACCTTAAGGATTATAAACACAGCTCTTAACTGTTCTGAAAGCAGCAGGCTTGAGATTGCACTAATAATCTTGGGATAAAGGCATGAAAAGTTGTAACAACCTCTCAACAGTTCCAAGCACATGTTTTCAGTAGTTACACATAAGGAAAATTGCAACCTAGGATAGACCATAGTCACATACCCACTTTCTTGCCCTATATAAACTAACGCTACTTCAACTTGGGGAATTTATTGTTTTTAAGTTTCTAACTGATGCACATTAGTTGAATAACATCTTTAAATACTATTTGAGCCCCTCTTTTTCTTTTTACAAGGTCATTCTATAATAATAAAAGGGGTCAATTCATCAGAAGGACATAACAATCCTGAATGCTTAGGGTCCTAATAACAGAGCTTCAGAATATGTCAAGAAAATCCTGGCAGAATTTCAAGGAGAAACAGATGAATCCTTAACTACAGTAGAATATTTCAATACCCCTCTCTCAATAATCATTAGAATAAGACAGAAGATTAGTAAAGATATAGAAGAATTGGATAACACTATCAGTCAAGTTGCCCTCACTGATATTTTAGAATACTCCAATCATCAACAGAATACACTTCCTTTACAAGAGCTCATGTAACCCATTTACTGAGATAGATCATACTTAGGGCCATGAAACTAATCAAATAAATTTAAAAGTATTCAAAAAGTATACTCTGTGACCACAGCTGAATTAAATTAGACATCAATAACAGAAAGATCTCTGGAAAACCTCCAAGCGTTTTAAAACTAAATTACATACTTCTAAATAATCTCTAGATTAAGAGTGAAATAAAAATTGAAACTAGATGAAAACACAATATACCAAAATTACTGGAATGCAGCAAAAGAAGTCATAAGAGAGAAATTTATATCACTACAGGCCTATCTCAAGAAACAAGAAAAATCACAAGTAAACAACCTAATATTACATCTTAAAGAACTAGACAAAGAAGAACAAAAACGCCCAAAGTCAGCAGAAGGAAGGAAATAATAAAAATTAGAGGAGAACTAAATGAAATAGAGAATAGAAAAGCAATAGAAAAAATTAATGCAACAAAGAGCTGGTTCTTCAGAAAAATTAATAGAATTGACAAACCTCTCACTAAGCTCACCAAGGGAAAAAGAGAAAAGACACAAATAATGCAAATTAGAAGTGAAAGAGGGGAAATTACAACTTATACCACAGAAACACAAAGGATCATACAAGAATACTATAAAGGCCTACATGCCACCAAGTTTTGCAACCTAGAAGAAATGGACAAGTTTTTAGAAATATATAGTCTACTTAGGTGAATCAAGAAGAACTGGATAATCTAAACAGAGCAATCATCAGTAAGAAAATTGAAACAATCATCCAAAACCTCCCCAAAAGCAAGAGTCCAGGACCAGATGGTCTCATTAATGAGTTTTACCAGACATTCAAAGAGAAACTAACACCTATACTCCTAATTGAAGAAGAGGCAATACTTCCCAACTAATTCTATGAGGCCAACATTACCCAAATACCAAAGCCTAGTAAAGACATCACAAAAAAAGAAAACTATAGACCAATATCTCTGATGAACACTGATGCAAAAATCCTAAACAAAATACTAGCAAATAGAATACAACAATGCTTTAAAAAGTTATACATCAAAATCAAGTGGGCTTCATCCCAGAGACACAAGGATGGTTCAGTATGTACAAATTGATCATTGTGATATACCACATAAACAAAATAAAAGATAAAAACCATATGATTTTATCAATTGATGCAGAAAAAGCATTTGACAAGATACAACATCCATTTATGATCAAACCACTTAATAAAATGGGTATAGAAGGCAAGCACCTCAACATAATAAAGGCCATATATGACAAACCCTCAGCAAATGTCATACTGAGTGGGGGAAAACTGAAACCCTTTCGTGTAAAATCAGGAACAAGACAGGGATGTCCACTGTCACCACTGCTATTCCACATAGTGCTGAAAGTTCTAGCCAGAGCCATCAGGCAAGAGAAGGAAATAAAAGGCATCCAAATTGGGAGTGAAGAAGTTCAATGGTCACTTTTTGCAGATGACACACTCCTTTATATAGAAAACCCTAAAGACTACCAGAAAACTATTAGAAATAATAAATGAATAGCATAAAATTGCAGGATACAAAAATCAATGTACAAAAATCCAGAGCATTTTTATATACAAACAATGAAATTTCAGAAAAAGAATGAGAAAAATGATATCTTTTGCAGTCAAAGCAAAAAGAATAAAATACTTAAGAATAAACTTAAGAAAGAACATGAAGGACTTATACATAGAAAACTATAAGACAATATTAAAAGAAATTGAAGAAGATACAAAGAAATAAAATGATATTCCATGTTCATGGATTGGAAGAATCAACATAGTTAAAATGGCCATATTATCCAAAGCAATATACAAATTTAACGCAATTCCCATCAAAATCCTACAGATATTATTTCAAGAAATAGAAAAAATAATTATCAGATTCATATGAAAGCACAAAAGACCCAGAATTGCCAAAGAAATCCTCCAAAAAAAAAGAACAAGGCTAGAAGCATCACACTCCCTGACTTCAGGCTATACTACAAAGTGTCAATAATCAAAACACCTTGGTACTGGCAGAAAAATAGACATACAGACCAATGGAACAGAATAAAAAACCCAAAAATAAACCACAAATATATAGACAGATAATTTTTGACAAAGAAGCAAAAAATATACAACGGAGAAAAGAAAGCCTCTTCAGTAAATCTTATTGGGAAAATTGGAAAACCACATGGGAAAGAATGAATCTGTACTGAGAACTGTCACCATCTTCCAAAATTAATTCAAAGTGGACTAAAGACCTCCACATAAGACCCAAAACAATAAACTACATAGAAGAAAGCATCAGTACAAAACTTACAGACCTTGGGATCAGAGAGCACTTTATGAACTTGACCCCAAAGGCAAGGGAAGTAAAAGCAAAAATAAATGAATGGGACTATATCAAACTAAAAAGTTTCTACACAGCAAAGGACACCATCAACAAAGTAAAAAGGAAACCAACTGAATGGGAGAAAATATTTGCAAACAATGCCTCTGATAAGGGGCTAATATCTAAAGTATGTAAAGGACTCATACAACTCAACAAAAACAAAACAAAACAAACAATCCAATTTAAAAAATGGGCAGAAGACCTACATAGACACTTCTTCCATGAAGACATACAGTCAACAGATAAATAAAAAATGCTCAACATCACTAGCAATTAGGGAGATGCAAATTAAAACCACAATGAAATATCACGTTACACCTGTTAGAATGGCTATAATCAACAAGACAAGGAATAACAAGTGCTGGAGAGGCTGTGGAGAAAAAGGAATCCTCATACACTGCTGGTGGGAGTGTAAATTGGTAAAACCACTATGGAAGGCAGTATGGAGCTTCCTCAAAAAACTAGGAATGGAATTGCCATATGACCCAGCAATCCCTCTTCTGGGTATCTACCGTATTTTCCGGCGTATAAGACGACCCCCTAATTTTACAGTTAAAACATAGGTTTAGGCCTATATTCGCTGTATAAGACTACAGCCTCGGAAGTGGGGGGTAGTCTTATACAGCGAATATAGGCCTAAACCTATGTTTTAACTGTAAAATTAGGGGGTCATCTTATATGCCGGAAAATACTACCCAAACAACCTGAAAACGTTAATCCGCAAAGATATTTGTACCCCAGTGTTCATTGCAGCACTGTTCACAGTGGCCAAGTCATAGAAACAACCAAAGTGTCCTTTGATAGATGACTGGATAAAGAAGTTGTGGTAC
>PVKE010047720.1:0-11820 GCA_004027555.1 Craseonycteris thonglongyai | reverse complement strand
AAAAAAAAAAATAGTAAAGGTTAGATATTAAAAGATAGGGGGAAGCCGGGATGGCTCAGTGGGTTAAGTGTTCACTTTGCAGCCCTGGGGACTGAGGATCGAATCCCCCGGCCCCGGCCCGTGTGGACCCATGTGCTGAACTGGGAGCTCCCCAGTTCAGTTCTCTCTCTGTCTCTGTATCTCTCTCTCTCAAAAGCAAATAAATAAATAAAGCAGAGACCTTCCCTGGAAACCTTGTTTAGACAAGCACAACTTTTGTTTTGCATTCTTCCGCCCGTCTAAGTGAAAGCAAGGCGAGGAGATGAATGCGTTGGTTACTGTAGAAGGCTCTGCCTTAGATAAAATTCCTGCCAACTTGGGTGAGGCTTACATGTGCGGCTCATCTTTTATCTGATTACTTTCCTCCTGTTTCTTTTTCTGTCGAGGTTGAATTTGTAGGTTAAATTGTAAAAAGAAAAACAAGTAGAAAGGGCCTCTTTATTTAGTTCTCTTATACAAAGATAACAATTGTGAATTTTCCTTTTTCTTCCCAGTTTGGGGGAAAAAGCTTGATTCTTGGTGGTTCCTTATATTCAGTCTTTTTTGAGGTGTTCTGGAGGGAAGGGGACGGCATTGTTTTGTCTTTTTGCTATTGTCGCCCACCCCCTAGAGCAGCTGCTTTCACCCTGTTGTCAACCAGCTGCTATTGTGACTTTGCACTGATGTTGATCGCGGATGACTTAGTTTGCCCCAGTTGGAGGTTGTCTGGGGGGAAGGAAATTTGGAGAAGCCAGGGTCTCTATTTAAACCAGTGTCTGTTTTCTAATTTTCTGATTTATTTTCACATATTCCTCATATAGAGCATTTGAGTAGTTTTCTTATTATTAGAACTAATCTTCATTCTGTATACTAACCAACAACTTCTTCAGTGTGTTGGTGTTCTTTATTATTATTATTATTATTATTTTTAATATGGAACGCTTCACGAATTTGCGTGTCATCCTTGCGCAGGGGCCATGCTAATCTTCTCTGTATCGTTCCAATTTTAGTATATGTGCTGCCGAAGCGAGCACTGTTGGTGTTCTTTAATTCTTTGATTCTTACAGTACCATTTTGTGATAGCTTACCATAAAAAAATTAACCTGCTAAGTTAAAGGTAATGTAACTTCTACACTCAGAATTAATTTATATAATATAGTGAATACATTGACACGTGGTTATGTTCCGCTTAAAACCGGTAGGGTAAGAAGTAACTTGAATGTGTGGTGCTTGGAGACTTCAGAAAACGTGGGGGAAGCTAAATAAAAGGAGAGTGGAGAGAGCGGGTAGAGGAAGTGTGAGTTGGGTTGTGGAGGCAACTTGATAACTACAACCTCTAGTTGAGGTGGAAACTGATTGATCGTAGTTTCTGCCCTAGCATTCTAAATGTCGAGATCGCTGCGTAAACAGGAGTAATAGTTATGATAATGAAAAGTCTTTGTAACAAGTTCTTTCGGAAGCTGATAGAAGTTAATGTAATTTTTCTCTTAATACCAGAATTCTTTTCCTTTTGTTTATTTTTAAATTTTTTTCTACTCTCTCCCCTACTTACTAAAACTGATATATTTCAGGCCCAAAATATCTAGTAATGATAAATGTCTTCTCATCAACACCTAATATTTTAGTTGTTTTCTTCCTGCTTAAATCAGTTGGAATTTACTGTAAAATATATTTTACACTAATGACTCTTTCTGCTAATTCTCTCTTCTTCAAATACTAACATGATACATTATAACAGTAAAATGCAAATTTTAATATAAATGAGTTTCTCAACTGGCCAGCTTCATAAAAACACTGAAAGTGAGATACAGAATTTAAATCTTTAGGATTCGTACATTTACATAATCTTTTCAGTTAGCATAGTGTAGTCTTCACTTATCTGATAATTCATACTTTTAATTGAAACATTATTTCAAGTTCTCAGAAACAGTCGAGGCCTGCATATCCAGAGGCCATTGATAACTGGCTCTTTCCGTACTAATGTTTCATCAGAAACAACACTAATCTCCTAAAGGTTAAATGTGTATTCTGTATCTTACCATAAAGGCAGCTCAACTATTGCAATGAAATGTGGGGTTTTTTTTAAAGATTTATTGTTTCAACAGAGAGAGGGACAGAGACAGAGAGAAACAGAGAAGGGGGAGGGCCCAGAGCAGTCTCCATGGTTGTACGTCTTCAGTTTTGGACTAGTTTCATTCCACACAGGTGGGTGAGGGCTGCACAGGGCAGGAATGTGTGGGGGGGTGGGGGGCTCCCACATGGGAAGCATGCCCCAGGCAGGAACCAAACTGGGGGGCCTCCCACATGGGAAGCATGCCCAGGTGTGAGCTGAACCAGGGGCCTCCCACAAGGGAAGCTCGCTCCAGTGGGAACCGAACTGGGGGCCTCCCTTGTGAGAAGCACACCCGAGTCCAACATAATGGGTCCACATGGTCCAGGGCTGGGACTTGATCCTCAGATCCCACTGAGCCGTCCCGGTACCCAACACGTTTATTTAGATTTGGAGAGGGGGCCTTACAAGTCCAACCCCTTCTTATTTATTTATTTATTTATTTATTTTATTTTTGACAGAGAGAGAACTGAACTGGGGGAGCTCCCAGTTCAGCATATGGTTCCACACGGGCCGGGGCCGGGATTCAATCCCTGGTCCCCGGCACTGCAAAGTGAGCGCTTAACCCACTGAGCCATCCCGGCTTCCATGCAACCCCTTCTTATCAGGTCTGGATTCTTTCTGCATTTCTGCTGAGTTGCCCAGAGCCTTCTCCAGTATCAGGAGTCCTGGAAAAATTTAGTCAGTTGTTATTTCTGTCCTTAATTTTCTTTTTCTCTGCTTATTTATCATCCATGTGAAGATTTTGAAAGACTTTTATGTCATGTCCTTCAGTGTAGCTGGGAGTACCATAAGGGGCGGATTTAGGCTGCCTCTGCATTTGCTTAAGCAGGGTGACACATGCCTTTCATAGAGGAAATCAAACATTTCCCAATCAGATACAGTTCCAGGCTAGCACAGCTTAAGTCTGGCTAGAGAATAGCCTTGTAAGAAAATCTTAGAGAAATGTAATTAGAACTTTGTTTTTATACTTTCTATAAATATAAATCCTGGACTGTGAGCAGACCAGTTTCGGAGGGTTGCATTTTGTACAATTTTTTTAACATCTTATTTTCCCATTTTAAATCACAGGTACAATCAAACATTCAAACACTGCCTAAATATTTTGAGAAAGTTAAAGTTTTTCTACCTACACACATTTTCCCCAGTTATGCAACAATTTGGTGTATAACTTCAGATTTTTTTTTTCAAGAGCTTTAAAATCAGTGTGTTTATTGTGGCGAGACTCCTTTTCATTAAATTACCATCTTGAATGGGTTTTATAGTAGCAATAAGTATACAGCCAACCTACAGGACGCCTCAGCTAATAGGAGGGAAAGCAATGGAAAACATGACTCCATACCTAATTTACTTTTCTTCTGCCTCTTAACAGTGTCTAATTTTGTGGAACTGAACAAACTGAGTTGACGCTTCTTAAATGGAATTTTACTATGATTTCTGAAACAGAAGTTGATGTTAAGAGACAATCCAAAACTAAGTAGTGACTTCTCACTAAGAAGTCCCTAGAACCTGCTCTTCATTCATTCATCCATCCACTCATTCATTCATTCAGTAGGGGAGTGCGTGTCTCCCTGTAGGTCCTGTGCTGGTCACTGCGGGATGCCCTGAAGGAAATCACGGATGGGGTCCCTCTAGTGGGGCCAGCACAACAAGAAAGTGAGAATAGACCGCGCTTTGTGAGGTTGTTGGCTTAGCGGTGCAGGGTGGGGTGCTGGGGGAGCTTGCCTGAGCAGGTGACTTTGGCCCGTAGCTCTGAAAAAGAGCCAGGCGCGGAGGTAGTCTAGTCCAGGCGAAAGCAGAGGCACTGGTTACTGGAGAGAAGGAAAGAATCCCAGGGCAGCTGAGAGCTAGCTGGTAGGGCTGTGCGATCAGATGTGAAGGAAAAGGAGAGGATGGACGAGTCACAGCATTTAGTGAGCGCTAAGGCCAAGTATTGTGCTCTCTACAAGGTGGCACCATGCTTCCCGTTTTCCAGATGACAGAGTGGAGCACAGTTAGTTCACATTCAGCCCCAGGCAGTCTGGCTTCCGGGTTCATTTTCTGAAGGTGCTCGCCTAGGTGGTGAGGTTATACTGTTTGGAATGAGATCCCTCTCCCAAGGTATTTACACCAGCAGAAACATGGCCGATTGCTACAGAAGGTAATACTGAAGTGGGAGTGTTTGTGTTTATTAGCTCTGTGATGCAAAGATCGGGGACTGCTTGCCTGCTTTGACTCTTCAAACAGGAGGGAGTAGCATGGTTTGTTTAGGAAACAGGTTCTCAACTGACAGCCACCTAAAAATGAAGACTTCCTCAGTTCTGCCCTGGGTAATGTTTCCTTCACTGGTTTCACTCGAGACCACCTGCTGCTTCCTCTGCAGACCCCCTCGAATCCCCTCACATTCTCAGCAACGTGCCTGTGCGCTGTTCTCTCTCCACTGCCTTCCAGCTCAAGACCCAGCCTCTCCTGGTCTGTGACGATCTCACCCCAGCCTCAGTCAATGTCAGGATCACTTACATGTCACGTTAACATGCAGCGTTACCATTAACGTGTCTTAACGTGTATGCTGTCGCCTCTACAGGACTGCAGCCCCTTGCGGGTGGCGGTCAAGGGAAGAATCACTTGACTTGACTTTCCCCTTGTAGCAGAAGGGCAGGGCAGTCTACAGGGGTGCTGGTCTGTGTTTCTGGAAATGTAGGTGAATCTCTCTTTTAAGGGTGAGGGCTTTGAATGAATGCCCTTACTGGTTGAAAAGTTTTGATGTAACAGGATCTACAGGTGTTAAGTCCAACTGTATTCTTCACTTAGATAAAAGAGGAAGAAACTCCACCTTTAGAAGTAAGACTGAGAAGGAATTAAGTCAGAGACCTTATAAAAGAGGGAGGGGATTCTGGAAGAACCAGCGACACAGAACCCTTTGTGTACTTGCTGGTGAAAACTTTCACTTTTTGCGTTTTGCACTCATGCAGCTCTCGCTGGTTAATTGTTTCTTCTCTCTGTAGGAACTGGCGACAAACACCCCAAGTAAGAGATGTTGCTTGGGGATTCTAGGGGACTGGCTCTGTGTTTGTGACATTTGGAAGACAGCTAGGCTCTGCCTCATCTCCAGGTGGGATCTCAGCAGCATAAGGAAATGAGGGGTGAGGTCTGGAGAGGAGACCACCTTAAGTGCTGCCCGCATGCTGGGGCCAGTGTTCTAGATTGACTCAGTGGTCTCCACCCTCAGACCACACATCCGTTCACAGTGTAGAAAGGAGTCAGCTTAAAAACAGTGACTGACATTAGTTTACCCTTCCTGAGAATGAAACGTGAGAGATTTGAAACAGTCTATTGGCCAGTACATGTTGCTCTTCCTTCTTGCTCTGCCTTTGAATTGTTCCGTGATCACTTTGAATAAGCAGTTCGCTTTCAGTGACGTTTGTGGTCTCACCACAGCCCAGGCCCAGCAAGCCCCCAACCCCCCTTGGCAGTTGCCTGCACGCCCTGACTCCTGTGTGGGCTCCCTCTGAGCCCTGTCCTGTCCTGCTGCAGGGTCCCCAGGGCCTTGACTGGCTCTGACCTCAGGCACCTGTGGCTGGGAGGCATCCAGAGGTCAGGGCACGCAGCTTCCCGGTCAGCGCCCGGGCCACCCACAGCCCCTGCGTTGCCCCGCCTGTTTGGCCCAGCAGAATCCATTACTTCCCTCGCTTTCTCTAAGTTCCATTGAAGATCTCTTAAACAGTGAGCGTGAGCATGTCTAGCTGTGTTACTGAGCTCGTCAAACAGGACAGTGACAGTGCCGGGTGTGGGGTAGGGAGCCGGCCTCACGGGGAGTGCACTGAGGCTTTTCCTGCAGAGCTTGGCCGTTCAGGTTGGTGGCCATGTGCAGTAGAGCCTGGTGGCGTTTCAGGGCCAGCGTGTGGTGCACTCCGTGGTCAGAGCCCGGACGTGGCAGCGGCATGGGGTCCTCTGTTGGTGGTGCCTCGCACTGGCCATGGGTCCTGGACCGAGGCCACCGGTTTTCACGTGCGTCCACCAACTCAGGGTCAAGTCTCAGGGCCGGGCCGCAGACAGTGCCGGCTGTGGTGCCCCTGCGTGTGTGCTGGGTGTCTTCACCAGGCCCCTAGGTTTGCACGACTGTTTTCTTTCTGCCCTCCCCACGCTTGTTTTGTTTTACAGTGGGCTGTGTCTAGTGTCCTGGAGGATCGAATTTGCAGTGCTTAGTACTGTGATCCTGTGAAAAAACACCTCTTCTTCTAAACGATTTTTATTTGTAACAAATACAAAATTCTGTATTTAAGGTTGCATTGTGATGTTGTGATATATGTTGGGTTTGTGTCCTTTTCTTTCTTTTGTTAACATTAATCAGTGTCATGACCAAAAGATAAACTCTGGAGATCTAAAAGATAGGGCTAGAAAGCCTTAGCTAATTCATAATCTTGTATAATTTGTGGCGATAAGCTATAGATCCCCAAATTTCCTGCATAAGAAAATATCAGTGTTAGCAGCCCTGTTCTTTGAAGTTGTTAAAAATATACTTCTCATTTCTTTAAATAATTTATTAGGAAATATTTGAGACCTGCAAAACTACAGAATAACTCATATAACGAACACTTACCCATGACCGAGTCGAAGAAGTACAACTTGACTCAGAGTTGAAGCCTACCTGTACCCCTCCCCGCCCCCGCCCTCCTTCCTAGAAGTGTCCCTTTTCCTGCACTCCCTCCCTTCCTGATGGGGCTGCAGGGAGTGCCGGCCAACTCAGAACGGTGCTCATCCTTAGCTTGCTGTCCGGGAGATTCCGTATACTCCGATTCCATCTCCGCTCTGGCCTCTGCCCCAGGTCACACACTGCAGCAGCCCGAACGTGACCATGACACTGCTAGATGTGCCCCAAAATGCCTCATGCTGCCACTTGTGTTTCATTGTTGATTCTTTTCATGAATGTTCTTCCTTCATCTCAGTCTGCTAAAATCACACCAAACGAATAGCACTTTTCTCTGCGGCAGACAGTTCTTAAAAGGAAGTGTGCCGCATCGTCATGTTTGCATCGTGACTCACTGCAGCTACTGGACACACGCTGCCTCTTCCGTAGAGCTCGAGCTCTGAAGGAAGAGGTGTCTCATGTCAGCACATTCCCGCAGCCAGTGGTGTCTCATGTCAGCGCATTCCTGCAGCCAGTGGCGTCTAGTCTCGGCGCATTCCCGCAGCCAGTGGCAACTAGTGTCGGCGCATTCCCGCAGCCAGTGGCGTCTAATGTCGGCGCATTCCCACAGCCAGTGGCGTCTAATGTCGGCGCATTCCCGCAGCCAGTGGCGTCTAATGTCGGCGCATTCCCGCAGCCAGTGAAGACTTGCTATTTCTCATCAGCACACTGCTCGTCCTGCTTCACTTCACGCCCATTCACCTGCCCTACACTCCACTGCTGTGCAAGCACATGCCATCTCTGCTCAGCGAGACTCCTCAGAGAAGTCTGGTTTTTGTCAATCATGGTTGGAAATATCCATGACATCCTGTGTTGTTAGATTTGTTGACATTGTGCTATTTCGTATGTTACAGTAGTACATGCTTTAAAATATCAAAGTAATGTTTCCTTTTGTTTTATCTTTTAGATATTGCTCTATGGAGATTTGCCAAAAAATAAAGAAAATATAATATATTTAGCAAATCATCAAAGCACAGGTTTGTATTTAATTTACTTGAAACTTAGTTTTCTCTAGAGAAAGTCCATGGACATTCAAGTAATGTTCTTACAGATTTAAATGAAAAGTTCTTTTGTCATTGTTGAAACATGAATTTTTAGTGCATATGTTATATATAACCTTGTATTTTGTGATTTTACATTTTTGTAAAGTCAGGACTGTGAAAGCTCTGAATTTCCTATACTTACCTTTAACCTCTAATGGGTATAAATAAGCTGTTTTCTTTTTCTTTTTTTAATAGTTTTTTAGTCCATACATTCTTCTTTTAGTAAGTTTATGTTTCTGGAAGTAGAATTGGTGGGTCAGGCATATATACATTATATATTTTCGGTTTTTAGTGGCTGTACCAATATGTGATTTCTTCTTTCCTGAACACAGTATTCATTTCCAATGTCTGCGATTCCTTTTGCCTCTTCACATGTTTTAGTTCAATTCTAGCTTATTATGTGAGAGGAATTGTGAAAGACCGTGGTCTCCAAGTCAGTACAGCTTCTCCTTCAAATTAGGTCGAGTACTTTTTAAAAACTTATTATTTTGTAATAATTATAGATTCACAGGATTTTGCAGAAATAGTAAATGATGTCCCATGACCCCTTCACAAAGTTGCTCCTAATGACAACATCTTAGTAAGAGAGTACAGTATCAGAATCAAGACACTGACATTGGCTAAGGTAATTTGTAGTTCAACAGATAACTTATTTCAAAAGTATAACACTTCCTATTTTTTAAACCTGTAACTGTTTTTGATGCATACTTCCTAAATTCCATTTTTATTACTTAAAAAAACCTGGTGCCCAGACTCTAAAAGCTCAAAGGCAGGCTGCCCAGTGGCAGGACCTGAGAGGAGCGCATTTGCTCATATTTCTACCTAGAGCGTAGATAGGATACAGATAGGAGGAGCAAATGCCTTTTTCTCAGCTTAGCTTATTAATGATTATACTTAGTTATATGGGATGAGAGTTGGTTGACCAGACAAAGGGCTGATAGGCATTTTAGTGTCTGTGTAGTTCCCTGACTTGGTCAGCAGGACTGGCTCACACGATCTTATTTATCACAGAGCAGCCAGCCCTGAGGTCAGTGTCTGCTTATACCTTGCCCATAAAGTAGCCTCGCTCCTTCCCATTTGCACTATTTGTACAGACAGACTCAGCTTTGTACTAGCACAACCTTGCTATTGCTGTCCTGTTGCTGATAGCATCTTTCTACCCGGGCTGCAGCATCTGAATAAAAAGGACTTATCTGTGCAGGGTAGGGAGTGGCTCGTGATGCCCGCATTGCCTTTATGCCGATCCAGTGGTAAATTCACGCCTAGCATTTCCCTCCTGTTTAAAAGGAGTCCTTCTACAATTCCTTGTTCAGGTCATCTGCCAACTTTTCTTTCTCCGGTTTCACTGTGAATACTGTCCTACTAAGAGCGTCATGGTAGTAGTGTGCCCATGTGGAGTACGTCCTCCGGAACATTCTGGAGGTGGAGCAGCAATAGTAATAATAAAATTACAACCGCTGCTGTCATTTGTACGCTTACTCCGTGTTGGCCTTGACATATATCACTTCAGAGTGAGGGCTTCTGGGAAAACATTAGGAAGGAAACGTTTTTAGAATTCTTCCTCTTGGGTTTGGGCCTGGCAGCTAGTATGGGGAGTGGAGAGCCGATCCCGGCCCTGACACTACACCTCTGAGGGCCCTGCCTTACTCGTAGAAGGCCCTACACCGGCCGGCTGTTAGGCCTGGAGAAGACTGCGTTTTGAATGCCTTACGAAAAGAATCCATAACTTAGGAATCTAAATTAGTTTAGAACTGTAGGCTTCAGTCAGAATAGAAGATATAGAGCCTTGTCCTAGAAAAAAATGGACACATGGACACTCCTACAGTTTAGGCTCCAGAAGCCCCTGAAGCTTGTGCATGGACTTGAGCCATTGATCTGTGGTATCTGGGTACCCTTCTTAAACCCCTCGTGAGATACTAGTACGAGTCAGAACTGCGTGTTGTAAACGTAAGCAGCAGGAAGGACACTTCAAGGACTGCTGCTATTCACCTTGAACTGCTGCTTCACCCTCTGCTGGGCTGAGAGCCCCGTCTGCCCGCCCTGCTCACGCCAGATGGCGGGGTGGTGGCCTGACGCTCCAAAGAAATGAGCCTCGTTTTCACTTGTGGGCCTCTGCTGTCTCTACAGAGTCAGCCTCTGTCCCCCTGTCCCCCTCCCGGGGGGAAGGGACTGGGGTTCCCTCCTCACCCTTCTTTAACTGTCTGCTGTGGACTCTGCTTGCCTTATTCTTCTCGTGAAATGCTCCCTTTTCTTTCTTTAGGTATTCTGGGAAAAGATACGAACCCTTGTTTCTAGCCTTGTGCCCCAACTGTGTTCCAGGTTGTACTTCAGCCTGGAAACCACCCACTCAGTTCTCACAATTTATTCAGAGTTGACTTGCGTGAGGTACAGTTATAACAGGCTTGGTTGTTTGGAGTCCAAGACATGATTAGGAAGAGCAGTGTTAACCGTGACTGTTTAGTTGATTTGAGCTAGAGGGAAGGGGACAGGAGCAGGCTTCTAGAGGAAGTTACATGCTTTAGGGAAAGGTGACAGTTGATAGTTCCATAGCCTCGGTCTCTCCAGCTGATAGACACTGTGCCGGGAATCAGTTGCTGTGGGGGACCCTTCACAATTCTACGTAAAGGGAACCATGATAGAATTTTATGGACAATCATTGTAACCTTTAAGCCAGCATGAAGCACACAACTTGTGAATGATAAAAAGGATTAAAAAGATTTGTAGTGATCAATCAAATGTTTCTCCCAAAGGGTGGCGTTTAGTGTTTAAATTGGGTCAGTCTTTGGGAAGTTCTGTCTAGTGTGTGCAGTGCCTGAGTGGTTTCTCAGAGCTCCCGGTTCATCATCCCGTAACCGGGAAACTGCCTTTGGTTAAAACTTCGTTGTAACCACTTTGAGTTCTCAGCTTGTACCTCCTCTAGTCTCTGAGACCCTTTACTGTTTGCCCTCTTCTATTTCCTCTTGATCTCCTTGAACTGTCTCCTCTGTTCACCGCTTCTGCCCTCTGTTGGTTCCTGTTTCTTGGCAAGGGTGTGCCCCCATGTTCCCCATGTCTTGTCTTCCAAAGATCAGCTAACAACTTCTTTCTTTCTACAAGTTTTTTATTATCAACTCACCCATGCCTTATTTTTGCTTTTGCAACCCTTCGATAATAACACAGCTATGTAATTTAAGAGTTGTTAGCAGCCTGGGTACCTGCCCTTTGGTCGTGAGTGTCTGTCTGCCTAGCACGGTTGTGAGCGAGCTGTGTGGGATCTTTGTCCTGACTGCTGGTATGACCTAGCACGTGTCCGGAACACAATGGAAAGGAGCCATGTCCCTGCCTCTTGTTGAACATATTAGTGGGAGCACAGAATATTTAGTTGCACAGGTCAGCCTCATTTCACCACTTCTGCATATCACTTTGTCATGCTTTCTAGATTAAGAATTAGAGAAGCTCAATTTATTCTTTGTTCATGCTGCTTTTGGATTATTTTGGGTGGATTGTAACTTGTGAATTTTGTTCATGAAATAGCCTTTCAAGAAATAGAAAAAACAAAACTAACAAAAATCCAAACAATACAAAACAAATTAAAAAACAAAGAATTTATATTTTTTAAGTGTCTGGTATTGATTTAAGATAATTAAAAAAATCCTGATCAGATATTTTCAAAGCGTCTTTCTTACACAGTGTTGTGGAGAGACCTTTTCTAGAAAGCTTCTGTGACATGAATGGCGGGGCTCACGCGGGGACCATTTACGCCCTGACCGACTTCTGTCTTCGCGTGAATGCCAGGGCTCATGCGGGGACTGTTCCCGCCCTGACCAGCTTCTGTCTTCGCGTGAATGCCGGGGCTCATGCGGGGACCATTTATGCCCTGACCAGCTTCTGTCTGCGTGAATGCCGGGGCTCATGCGGGGACCATTTATGCCCTGACCAGCTTCTGTCTGCGTGAATGCCGGGGCTCATGCGGGGACTGTTCCCGCCCTGACCAGCTTCTGTCT
>PVKE010047719.1:0-11825 GCA_004027555.1 Craseonycteris thonglongyai | reverse complement strand
AAATCTTTATATTGCTTTGGTTAGGCTGTTTTAACTATGTTGTTTCTTCCAATTCATAAACACGAAACATCTTTCCATTTCGTTGTATCTTCTTCAATTTCTTTTAATAGTTTATTATAGTGTTTTGTGTATAAATGCTTTACGTTCTTTGTTAAGTTTATTCCTAAGTGTTTTATTCTCTTTATTTTCATTGCAAAAGCTATCATTTTTCTCATTTCTTTTTCTGAAGTTTCATTGTTCGTATATAAAAATGCTGTGGATTTTATACATTGATTTTGTATCCTGCAACTTTCTTGTATTCATTTATTATTTCTAATAGTTTTCTGATGTAGTCTTTAGGGTTTTCTATATAAAAAATCATGTCATCTGCAAAAAGTGAGTTTAAATTTTTTACTCCCAATTTGGATGCCTTTCATTTCTTTCTCCTGCCTAATGGCTCTGGCTAGAATGTCCAGCACTATGTTGAATAGCAGAGTGACAGGGGACATCCCTGTCTTGTTCCTGATTTTAGAAGAAAAGGTTACAGTTTTTCCCCATTTATTATGACATTTGCTGAGGGTTTGTCATATATGGCCTTTATGATGTTGAAGTACTTTCCTTCTATACCCATTTTATTAAGTGTTTTGATCATAAATTGATGTTATATCTTGTCTAATGCTTTTTCTGCATCACTTGATACAATCATATGGTTTTTATCCTTTGTTTTGTTTATGTGGTGTATCACGTTGATGAATTTGCATATGTTGAACCATCCTTGTGCCCCTGGGATAAATCCCACTTGATTGTGACATATAATCTTTTTAACGCATTGTTAGTATTTTGTTTAGAATTTTTGCATTGGTGCTCATCAGAGATATTAGTCTATAGTTTTTTGTTGTTGTTGTTGTTTTGGTGATGTTCTTACCAGACTTTGGTATTAAGGTAATGTTGGCCTCATAAAATGAGTTGGGAAGTGTTGCCTCTTCTTCAATTTTTTGGAAAAGTTTGAGGAGCATAGGTGTTAGTTCTTCTTTGAATGCCCGATAAAACTTGTTAGTGAGACCATCTGGTACTGGACTGTTATTTTGGGGAAGGTTTTGGATAATTGTTTCAATTTTGTTACTGTTGATAGGTCTGTTTAGATTATCCAGTTCTTTTTGATTCAGTCTAGGTAGATTATATATTTCTAGAAACTTGTCCATTTTTTCTAGGCTGCAAAATTCGGTGGCATATAGGCCTTCATAGTATTCTTGTAAGATCCTTTGTATTTCTGTGGTACCAGTTGTAATTTTTCCTCTTTCATTTATAGTTTGGATTATTTGTGTCTTTTCTCTTTTTTCCTTGGTGAGCCTAGCCAGGGGTTTGCCAATTTTATTAATTATTTTTCAAAGAACCAGCTCTTTGTTGCATTAATTTTTTCTATTTTTTTTTAATTCTCTGTTTCATTTAGTTCTGCTTTAATTTTTATTATCTCCTTTCTTCTGCTGTCTTTGGGTGTTTTTTGTTTTTCTTTTTCTAGTTCTTTCAGAAGTGATATTAGGTTGTTTACTTGTGATTTTTGTTGTTTCTTGAGATAGGACTTTTGTGATATAAATTTCTCTCTTATTACTGCTTTTGCTGCATCCCAGTAATTTTTGTATGTTGTGTTTTCATTGTCATTTGTTCCTATGTATTTTTTCATCTCTTCTTTTATTTCTTCTTTGATCCACTCATTTTAATAACATGTTGTTTAATCTTCATGTATATATGTTTTTTCTTGCTTTCTTTTTGTAGTTAATCTCCAATTTCAGAGCTCTGTGATCAGAGAATACAGTTGGTATCATTTTAATCTTCTTAAATTTGCTGAGGTTAGCTTTGTGCCCCAGCCTTTGGTTTATCTGTGAGAATGTTCCATGTGCACCAGAAAAGAACATGTAGTCATGTGTTGTAGGAAGAAGTATCCTATAAATGTCAGCTGGGGAAGCCGGGATGGCTCAGTGGGTTAAGCGCTCTCTTTGCATCGCTGGGGACTGAAGATCGAATCCCGGCCCTGGCCTGAGTGGAACCATGTGATGAACTGGGAGCTCCCCCAGTTCAGTTCTCTCTCTGTCTCTGTATCTCTCTCTCTCTCTCTCTCTCTCTGTCAAAATAAATAAATAAATAAAAATATATTAAAAAAAATAAAAAAATAAAATAAATGTCAGCTATGTCCAATTGTTGTAATGTATTACTTAAAGCTGATATTTCCTTATTTGTTTTATGTTTGGATGATCTGTCCATGGCTGTCAATGGGGTTTTTAAGTCCCCTACTATAATTGTGTTTTTGTCAGTTTCTCCTTTTAGATCTATTAGTAGTTGCTTTGTAAATTTGGTGCTTCTTGGTTGGGGGTGTATATATTAATAAGTGTCATGTCTTCTTGTTGTATTGTCCTCTTTATCATTATAAAATGTCCATCTTTGTCTCATTATTTTTTTGATCCTGAAGTCTGTTTTGTCAAATATAAGTATGGCTACACCTGCTTTTCTCTGAATGCCATTTGCTTGGAGTATTTTTTTTTCACCCTTTCACTTTGAGTCTGTGTTTTACCCTGTGACTGAGGTGTGTCTCTTGTAAGCAGCATAAAGTTGGTTTTTGTTCTTAATCCAGTTTGCTGCTGTGTGTTTTTTCATTGGTGAGTTCAGTCCATTTACATTTAGAGTGATGAATGATATATGAGAATTTTCTATAGCCATTTTATCTTTTGTTTTCTGGTAGCTCTTTTTTTTTCTTCATTGCTTTTTTTGCTTTTTTAATTTTTATACGTTATTTTAGTTCATGGTGTTTATAATTGTTTTATCTCTCTCTCTCTCTGCTGGGTAGATGACTATTGGTTGGTAATTTCTCTCCTTTAATATTTTAAATATTTGCTTTCATTCCCTTCTTGTGTGTAGAGTTTTTGTTTGTTTGTTTGAGAAATCTGATAATAGTCTGATGGGCTTTTCTTTATAGGTTATGGTGTTCTTTTTTCTTGCTGCCTTGAGGATTCTTTCTTTGTCTTTGACCTTTGACATCTTCAGTATAGTGTGCCTTGGAGAGGGTCTGTTAGAATTCAAGTAGCTAGGGTTCCTGTTTCCTTCTTGGATTTGAGGTTTCAGTTCTTGTCATAGATTTGGGAAGTTCTCATCTATTATTTGTCTTAACAAATTCTCTGTGCCCATCTTGTTCTTTACTCTCACTGGAATACCTGTTATTCTTAAGTTATATTTCTATTGAAGTCAGATAATTTTTATAGATATCTTTCATTTCTTTTAGCTCTTAAGTTTCTCTCTTCTTCCTTCTGTAACATTTCCAAATTTCTGTCTTTGATTTTACTAATTCTTTCCTCCATCAGTCAGCTCTGCTTCCTATACTAGCTATTTCATTTTTCACTTCTTTTATTATGTTGTTTATCTCCAGAATTTTTATTTGCTTCTTTTTTATAGATTCCACTTTCATTCTGAGATCACTTAGGTTTCTCTGTGTACTCCACCAATTTTCTTTAATCTCTTTGAGTGTTTTCAGAATTGCAGTCTTGCATTCTGTGTCATTTAAGCTCATATGTTTCCATATATTCAAGTTCCTTTTCTGGAGATTTTTCTTTCTGAGCACCTTTGTTCACTAGGGTACTTATTGCTGTTGGAATATTTCTTTTCCTGGACATGAAGATTTTTCCCCTGATAGATGTGAAGAAATCTTTCATTTCCTAGCTGGTGTTGCTGCAGTGTCTTATAATATTTTTTCTTGGTTCTTTGGTTTTCACATCGCCAAAAACTTCCTAGAAGGTGGGCTTCTCTTTGACTCAGCTGCCCTGGTTTCTGTATGCCTCCTCTTTGGGAAGATATGGTGGGCGATGGTTTTCTATGCCTCTGAGATCCCATTGCAGTCAGAAGCTGCCAAACCTGTGCTTTAGTTTTCCGAGATCCCTCTGCTGACTTCAGTGGGAAGGGTAGAGGCTGGGTTTGTTGGGAAAGGCACAGGTCTGTTTGAGTCACAGGATAATGGTGGCTCCCTGAGAGGAGGTCACTGAATGCAGGATCTGGGAGGAGATGGCTAGGTGAACTTTGGGAGAGAGCATGGGGAAGCAGCCAGTTTATGTGTCCAAGGCCACACAATGCTTTGGCTGAGGCCCTACCTCATCGAGGGCCGCTCTTTGCTTTAGTCACTAGCAGGTTCCTGCTGCTGGCACTCCAGCCATCAGAACACCCACTTCCTGCTCTGGTCACCAGCTCTACATTCCACGGGCCCCTAGCTCCAGCTGCCCAACCCACGTGCTGGTAGCTGGAACCTCACCCCAGTCACCTGCTCAGATCTCTGGCTGCTGGTGGTACCTTACTCTGGCCTCTTGCACTATGCTATGGCTGCCTCCCCCATGCTCTTACCATGGTGTCTTGCTATAGCCAACTGCACCTGCTTCTGCCATCTACCCTGCATGCTGGCTGCCTGCACTTCCTCCTTTATCTGTTCTAGGCCTCCAACCCACCCACAGTCATTTTGCACCTTGACCCATGCTCCCATGCTCCCATCTCAGTCAGTCTCTCCTCTGCTGGCCTATGGGTCAGTCTCTGGGTCGGTCACCTGGTAGGTCTCCAGGTTGTGCTTTACAGCATGTCTCCACCCTGCTCCTTTTCTTTCTCTCTCACTCCCTCCCTTTCTCTGGCTTTAGGTATTTTCTTGCAGTGAGTGGGTTCCTCAGCCAAGGCTGTATGCTGCTTAAAGAATCTCTGGTTGAATTTTAGTTGTTTTATTTGTTGTTCTTTCAGGAGGTTTTAAGAGCTTCACTTATGCCATCATCTTGATGACATCTCAATTTGTACTTCTTAATCCTTTTTTTTTCACCCATCCTCTCAACTCCCCTGCCCTCTGTAAAAAATCAGTATGTTCACTATATCTATGAATTTCTTTCTGTTTTCTTTGTTTACTTTGTCCTTCAGATTCCATATATGAGTAAAATCACCTTGCATCTGTTTTTCTCTGTCTCACATAAGCACAATACTCTCTAGGTCCATCCATGCCATGCAGATGGCAAGAGCCCATTCTCTCCCATGGCTGAGCAATATTCCTTTGTCTATATGTGCCATCTCCTCTTTATCCATTCATCCATCAACAGACACTCTGGTTGCCTCCATATCATGGCTATTGCAAACAATGCTGCAATGAACATATGGATGCACATGTCCCTTCAAAGTAGAATTTTTGGTTTCTTCTGACAAATACCAAGTAATGGGATTACCAGGTCCATCTTTTTCTCTTGTTATAGCCTTTGTTTTAAAGTCTATTTTGTTTGGTATAAGTTTTGCTACTCCAGCTGTTTGTTTGTTTGTTTCCATTTTCATGACATCTTTTTCTATCCCTTTACTTTTCATCTTTGTGTGTCTTTCAATATGAAGTATGTCTCTTGTAGGCAGCATATGTAAGTATTTTGTTTTCTTATTCATTCAACTGCCCTGTGTGTGTGTGTTAAAGATTTATTTTATTGTTTTGAGTGAAAGTGAAATAGAGAGAGAGAGTAATGGGGAAGGCCTAGAGTAGTCTCTACAGTTGTACATCATTAGTTGTGACATAGTTTCAGTCCATACAGGTGGACATGGGGCTGCAGGGGTTGGGAACAAAATTGAGGCCCTTCTGCAAGGGAGGTGAGAACTTTTGCCATCATCTGGTGGTTACCAGTTGTGCTGGAGAGAGCATATGGGTTTGCATGGACCAGGGCTGGGATTTGATTCTTGGACCTAACAGTTGCAAGGCAAGTGTTCAGATTTACATAAGAAATAACTGTTGAAAGATACATAGTTAATGCCATTTTATTACTCATATATATAAATATTTTCAGTTTTAAAGATGTCCCTCTAATATTTCTTGTAATTTTAGTTTGGTGGTGATGAACTTCTTTAGCTTTCTCTTGTCTGCAAAGTTCTTGATCTGTTCTTTGATTTGAAGTGACAGCCTTGCTGGGGAGAGTAATCTTGATTGTTGGTCCTTTGAGTATTCCCTGACAATCCCTCCTGGTCTGCAGTTTCTTTTGAGAAATCAGCTGACAAACTATGGGAGCTCCCTTGTAGGTAACTAACTGCTTTTCTCTTGCTGCTTTTAGGATTTTCTCTTTTTTGGTTAACCTCTATCATTTTAATAATGTGTCTTGGTGTGGGCCTGTTTGGGTTCATCTTGTTTGGGACTCTCTATGCTTCCTGGGCTTGTATGTCTGTTTCCTTTACCAGGTTGGGGAAGTTTTCAGTCATTATTACTTCAAGTAGGTTCTCAATCCCTTCTTTTCTCTCTTTTCTTTCTGGTACTCCTATAATGCGAATGTTGTTACACTTGACATTGTCCCAGAGGTCTATTAAAATATCCTAATTTTTTGGATTCTTTTTTATTTTTCTTCTACTTTTTCTCTTCCTCTTCCTCCTGCTCCTCCTTCTTTTTAAGATTTATTTTATTGCTTGAGAGAAGGGGGTGGGGAGAGAGAGAGAGAGAGAGAGAGAGAGAGAGAGAGAGAGAGAGAGAGAGAGAGGCCCAGAGCAGTTTCCATAGTTGTACATCATTAGTTGTGACATGGTTTCATTCCACACAGGTGGATGTGGGACCACAAAGGGCAGAAACTGAACTGGGGGCCTCCCACATGGGAGGCAAGAACCTTCACTGCTGAGCCATCCCAACGATTACCAGTTGTGCTCCAGTTAAGCATATGGGTTTGCACAGATTGGGGTGAGAACTGAACCCTGAACATCATAATTGCAAGGCACGTGCTCAACTGCTGAGTTATCCTAGCATCCCCTGGATTCCTTTTTCTTTTTTCTGTTCTAATCAGGTGATTTTTCTTACCTTCTTTTCCACATCACTGATTCGATCCTCTGCTTCATCTAGTTTGCTGGTAAATTTTTCTAGTGCATTCAGTTATTGTAGTCTTCACTTTTGACTGTTTTTTTTTTTTATGGTTTCTATATTCTTATTTTTTTTCTTATTCTTATTCTTATTCTTTTATGCTTGTTATCTCTTTGTTGAAGTTCTCACTAAGTACCCTAAACAAACATACAAACTGTGTTTTGAACTTTGTATCTGGTAGGTTGCTTGCCTGCATTTTGTTTAGCCTTTTTCTGGACTTTCCTCCTTTTCTTCCAGTTGAGGCATATTTATTTGTTTCCTTATTTTAGCTGTCTCTCTATGTTTGTTTCTATGTATTAGGTAGATCTACTATGTCTCCCAGGCTTGCCAGGTGGCCTTATGTAGTAGGTGTCATGTGGAGCCCAGTGGCAGTTTTCCCAGTCACTTTCACTGGGTGCTTCAGGAGTGTCCTTTGCGTGGGTTGTATATGTCCTCATGTTGTAGTCAAGCTGTGATTATGGCTGGCCTGTCAGTGGGTGGAATTAGCCCTCAGGTTTATTGGCTGTGGGGTTTGGCCAGATCTACATCTTATGGGCTGCTGTATGGGGGGCTTACCCCATGGAGTGGGATTCATCCCAGTGAGCTCTGGGGCCTGTTGAGATCACCCTTTGGGTTGCCACTCATTGGGCTTATTGGGTGGTTCTCTGGCATAATCTCAAGCCAACCTCCAGGTATGTTAGTTTTGGGGCCTATTGTGAGGGACTCTGGTGCAGGCCCAGGTCAGCCACTGCCTGTGGCCAGCCAGGGATTACCTGGTAAAGGCAAAAACGTGCTTTACAGTTGGTTACTGCCTGTGCTGTACCTGGAGGCATGTGGGAGAGGCCACACTGTGAATGGAAGGTGGTTGCCACTAGTATGGGTTTTGGGGTAGCTCTGCAAGAGGCCTCCTGCCACCTGCCACCTGTCATTGCTGATGAAGCCTCCTTTAGGATGGAGTTGGGTACAGCAGGGTCTCAGTGAATCATCAGAGTAGAAAAAGGGGAGCTCATCAGACCAAACCAGATTCAGATTTGGCCATGAACCTGGGGGATTAGCTCAACACAGGGAAGATGGTGCCCACCTGCTAGTTGCATGGAAGAAGGACCCTACACAGGGACTATTCAACTGTCCCTCTAGTCCTCATCCCTAAGTTACACCACTCAGTATCTTCATGTATGTCTCCAGTGCCCCTAGAGTCACCATCCCTCCTGTCAGAGCCCTGAGTGAGTTCCTATATGGGCCCTTTAAGAAGACATCTGGATTTCCCACAGCCTTCAGTCCCAAATGGGCTGTTCAAATCCCCATTATCTTTCACAACCAGATATTATAGGGGATCCTCTTCCAGGCACCAGTACTCCAGGTTGGGGAGCCTAGTGTGGAAATGGAGTCCCATGCTCCTCCTTGGGGAAACTCTGTGTCTGAGATATCTCTCCTGGTTTTCAACAGCCACATTTGGGTGTGGGACCAGCGTTTCCTCTTTCTACCCCTCCTACCAGCCTCTATGGGGCTTCTTATTTATATCCTTGGTTAAAAAAATTCTGTCCAGCCAGACTTCAGTTAGTTCCCCAGGATGATCATTCTATAATTTAGCTGTAATTTTGTGTTCATGGGATGAGGAAAGCACAGTGTGTATCTCCTCTGCCATTTTGTAGCTCTCTGGATTCTATTTATTTATTTATTGTTCTAATTTGGTGTTTCTGCAACCTTATCATTAAGTTGCTAATTCAGTCCTCTGTTTTATCTAACCTACTGTTGATTCCCTCTAATGTATTCTTCATTTCTGATTGGTTCTTTGTTGTGTTTTCTGTTTTGATTTCTATGTTTTTTATCTATTTGTTGTAGTTCTTCCTTAGGCCATTGAGCATCCTTATAACTGTTGTTTTGAACTGGTAGATTGCTTGTCACTATTTTGTTGAGTTCTTTTTTTCTGGAGCTTTGCTGTGTTCTTTTATTTGGGATATATTTCTTTGTATCCCTATTTTGACCTCTTTCCTGTGTTCATTTTTATGTATTAGATAGAGCTGCTATGTGTCCCTGTCTTAGAGTGGCTTGATGTTTTGTGGGGCCCAGTGGTACAGTCTCTGTGGTCACCTGATCTGGGTATACCAGGTGTGTCCCTTGTGTGGGTTGTGTGTGCCTTCCGGTTATAGTTGAGCCTTGGTTGCTGTTGGCATGTTAGCGGGAGGGATTGATCCTTGGGCTGATTGGTTGTGAGGACTGACCGTGACTGCAGTGGAGAAACTGGCGTGCAGGGGCTGACCCTACAGGGCAGGATTCACTTTAGCAGAGCTCTGATGCCTTTCCAGTCTGTGTTTTGGGTGTGTCTTCTTTGGAGGCATCTGGGGGTTCTCTGGCTTGGTCCAAAGCTGGCCACTTGGGTAGGAGCCCAACACAGGCCGAGTTCAGCTGCAGCCTGTGCATCTGCCCAGGGTCACCTGGCATAAGCCACAAAGCAATTCACAGATGACTGCTACCTGTGTTGGGCTTGGAGATGCCTCAAAAGGCCAAGATAAGAAGTGAGGTAGGTTGTCACTAATGCCCAGCTTAGGGCTGCTCAGTCAGAGGTATGAGCACACTGAAGCCAAATGCTGCTTGTTTGGTGTTTGTGAACCTTTGAGAGGCTTTAGGAAAATTTGCAGCATAAGCCAAAACAGGTTGTTTGGGTGGAAAAGATACTGGTAGCTGCTTCAGTGTGTCTGAAAGTTGAGTGGGTCAGAGTCTCAGGGTATCATGGCTGGTAGGGATTGTTTAATTTTTCATACTTTGAATTTTATAATTGTATGCAATTGCAATTTTTGTCTCCCATCTTGTGACTTGCATTTTCACTTTATGATTTTTTTTTTTTGGATGGGGGAGGCAGGAAGAGGTTATAGAAAGTTATTTTTCTTTGTTTTATAATAATAATAATAATATATATATATATAAATTATTATATATATACTATATTATATATGGTATATATAATATATATATCCTATAAGAAGCACATAAAAACATTCTTATATTTGTAGTCCAAAAATGAAAAAGCTTTGCTTTTTATATTTATCTGCTTTATCTGCCTACAATAGATTTTGTGTATAGTTGAAAAAGGGATACCAGAAACATCTGTTGATTCCCCCAAGAACCTACAGTGTCATTTCTTTCCTAACATTAGATTGCACATAATCTGGTGTGTTTTGATCCTGTTTCACTAGTCCATTTGTCTATTCTTGGACCCTTACCATAATGTCTTAATTACTGTAGTTCTGAAATATATTTTGCTATCTCACAGGATGTCTTCCCATCTTTTTTTTTTCTTAGTTCTAAAATTGACTTTACTAAGGTTACATTTATAAAAATGGACATACACTCATTTAACTGCACAGTTAAGTAAATGGTGACTAATGTATAAACCTGGCCTGAACACCTGAGAGTCTGTGGAGTAAGTCTAAGAATTAGTGCATCTGAATGTAAGAGAATACCTATTGTCCAGCTTGAATACAGTCAGGCAGAGAACGTAGATGCTCTGTTAACATAACCTTTTTGCTATATCCAGGCCTTTAACTGATTGGATGAGGCCCACCATTATTCGGGAGGGCAATATGTTTTATTTATTCCACTGATTCATAAATTAATCTCATCCAGAATCACCCTTACAGACACATCCAGAATAATGTTAAACAAATGTCTGGGCATGCTGTGGCCAGTCAGTTTGATATATTAAAATTAACTGTCAAAATCCACCTCTTGTCAACTTGGCACCCATACACATCTACTTAAAAGTTACTTAATGTACAAATGAAGATAATAACAAGATTCTAATTCTGCTTAATGTTATACAAGTATTGTGTATACAACTGAAAGTACTTGATTGACGTTTAACTTTCTTTTTGGTATCTTGGAACTTAAATACTATGATTTCAAATGAACAATACATAAATACTATTGAATTATGAATTATATCTTCTGTTACATAATAAGAGAAAAAGAGAAGAAAAAATATTTATTTATGATACATACATTTTCAAAACAAAATAAAGAAAACATATGAATATCACAGTCCTAATTTCTGGAATTTATAACTACTTTCTTCTACTACTCATTCTGTATTTTTTTTTTTTTTTGCTTTTAGCATGCACTTCAACTGCTTTGGATCTTCCTTTTTCTTTTTGGCAGACAGAGACAGAGGCAGAGACAGACAGAGAGAAGGGAGAGGGCCCAGAGAAATCTCTGTAGTTGTACGTCATCAGTTTTATTTATTTATTTATTTACTTATTTACTTTTGTTAAATTTATTGGGGTGACATTAATTGATATCAATTACATTGTTTCCAGGTACACAATTCTAAATTACATTGTCTATACATTGCTTTATGTGCTCACCACCCAGAATCAGCTTACTTTCCATCACAGTATGTTTGATGCCCCCTCCCCACTTACCCCCGCATCTCTCCCACCAACCTTACTTTCAGGTAACTATCAAACTATTGACTGTGTCCATGAGTCTTTAATTCTTTGTTCCTTTCAGTTTTATCTTCCACCTATAAGTGAGGTCATATGTTTCTTGATTCTTTAATTCTGACTTATTTTGCTTAATAAGATGTTTTCAAGGTCCGTTCATGTTGTCACAGATTGCTGTATTTCATCTTTTCTTAGTGCTGAGTAGTATTCCATTGTATAAATTTACCACAGCTTCTTTATCCAGTCATCTATCAGTTTTTTGTTTTTTGTTTTTGTTTTTTTCCCCCCCAAATATTATTTTTTTATTCTTGCATTACATTTGTGTTTCCAATTGTGGATTAAAAAAAAAACAACGTTTAGAAAGTGGCTACAAAACGGTGTGAGCTGACGGGCCGCGCGGATGGGCCTTCCTCCCGGAGACCTCGCAGGCCCAGCCGGCGTCCGGGTCCGGTGGGCCGGCCTGTGCTCAGTCCGGCTTCTCGCTCTTAGAATCTGGCGTGGGCACAGGCAGGGTCAGGACGGTGCCCGGGGTGGCCGTGGGGGGCAGCAGGCCA
>PVKE010047718.1:0-11826 GCA_004027555.1 Craseonycteris thonglongyai | reverse complement strand
GCTTTCAGCTCCAGAATGGGACTAATTCTACCTTTTGAAAGAAGATAATTTTCGTGTTTCTTTTTTCAAGAACACATAATTGAAGTTATTTTCCCTCTGAGAGAAGGAACCTCTTGTACATTATTACAAATGGACAAGGAAAATGAGCCGCTCTGGTACCCAGAGTGATAGAGTCTTCATTATCATCTAATGTCTCTGAATATCTTGGCTGCCTTTTGCAAGTGTTTTAACTGCCTGAGCAGTGCTTTTCTGGTGAGGTTCAAGTTTGCAGTAAGTTTAAGTTGTCTAGCGCTATGTCACTATGAAATCAACAGCAGATAGGAACTCATGGGAGAAAATTGACCCATACTGAGGTTAATATCAGAGTAACTCAAGACGTATTGGGTAGCCATTTTGTAAAATGAATCCTTACCACTTATATTAAAATAGGTAAATTGCCCCTAACAAAGTGTCAATTTGGTGGGTGTTCTCCAGAGGCAGGGAGTGGGAAATTCACTCTCTGCAGCCTAGTACAGGCTATTTACCATCGTCCTTTTCTCTTTAGGTGGGAGGGTAGAATTCTTCTCTTTCCACCAAAGGAGCGGCTGTGGTAGGATAAGGTGGTTAACCTGTGAATGTTCTTGATTTCATGCCTCATGTGTAGTGAAAGTTCAGTGGGCTGCGGAAACCCTGTGACCTGCAGGCTGCTTACTCAGATTCAGAATGCTGAATGAAGTTCTAGATTGTCTCAGGGAATGCTGACAAGTGATTCAAGTCCTCCTGTAAGTGGAAATCTCTGTACTAATGAGGTTTCCACTTACTCATTGTGTCTGTTTTTGTAGACTATAAAGTATCTGTAAATATCTGTAATTTTATTATACATATCTATAATGATATATGCCCTGCATATTATGGGCACAAAAATATGTAGAGTAGAATCAAGGGAATCTTTGAAAACTTCATTTTACACATAAAGATATGTAGGCTCAGAGAGTACAAATGATTTGGTCAAAATTATGGGACAAGTTAAAGTCAGAGCTAAGATTTGAGAGATAAATAGTTCTTCTGTCCTATGGGTTCCTGTGTAAAACTATCATAATGTTATATAAAAGCATGATGGGTATTGTTATTTGTGTTATTCTTGACCTGGCAGCTTTCTTGCTCACCAGTGATTCTGCCCATGCATCTTTTGCTTGCAGCAATGGTCCTCACCGTTGCACTGTCTCACCCGTACCTTTTACCAGAGACCTAGATCCAGGTTTGGCTGCAGTATTCATATTACGCCATCCCTGGAATGGTAGTCAGCTGGGCCCCTAGCAAGAAGAGAACCATGGCAGGGAAGCACCAGTGCAGGCATTTCAACATTTCCCGAATCCAGACACAAAAGTGTCGGGGGTGGGAAATATATGTGTGTGTGTGTGTTTCGTATCTGAGAAAAGATCATCATGGTAGAACAAGGAAAATAGAGAAAACTGTAAATAGAATATAAACCATTTTCCGCCATTTACCTTTACGTCTATATATTTTTTCCAATGTCACTTCTGTAAGTAATAGTTTGAGACAAGTCAGCCTGGTCAGTGGAGGGCTCTCCTCCAAGAGTAGTGCCTTCCTTCGTGTCCCTCGTATGGCTACACCTCACTACCGGAGGGAATGGGAAATGGAGTCTAGCTGTGTATTCAGAAAACAGAGCAAACAGGTATTGGTGAGCAGTTAGCTGCCTCTGCTGCGCTTAGTAAGTATCAGAATCTTTTTTGAACATAGTAGCCATCAAATGACTCAGAAATACCAATATCTCTAGTTGCATTTTTTTCAGGCATTATTAATCTTGGTGTTTGAGATGTTTGCCAATATGCATATTCCAAAAGCATGACTTTAATAAAGTCAGTCCTCATTTTTAAATTTCCTAATGAGTTTCTCTTGCCTAAAAAAGCAGTCTTGACGGTGACCACAGTCTATTTTTCTACCCTCATCCGAGCTCTGTTCCTCTTCTATGTCTTTATATTTTTGCCAATATATGTGTTCTTTTATACATACTGTTCTTGAGATGTCTTTACTTTTTTTTTTCTTTCTGTTTTTCTTTTTTTTTTTCTCTTTCTCCTCTCTTCCTCCCTCTTTTATTTCTCTCCCTCCCTTCCTTTCTTCCTTTATTTTTAACAACTGCTGAAATCCAGTTTATCCTGGAAGATAACTAAAAAGGCATCTTCTTTCTGGTAGTTTTCTCCCATCTAAGAACACTGAATCCATGCCTATGTTTTAGTGCTTATACTTTATTATACTTTTCTATTGTTATGTCTCTTTTTTTTTTTAACTATGAGTTTTCAGAGGCAGGAATCCTGAATAATTTGAATATAAAATGATACTTCTTGGCATTTGGCACTTTCTTAGAAAAGTTATGTTAAGAGAATTTTGAAGACGTCCTCTGAAATTGATCTCAAAAACAAACCTGTGGGTCATATAATGTATTTTGTCTTTACTAGGAGGTTCAAGCATTTCAAAGAACACACATATTAGTGATTAATATTGATACTTATAAGAATTTCTTTTTCTTAGAAAAGGCAAGAAGCAGTGTTTACATTTATTTTGAAGCACTTTTATTTCATTATTTAGCCGTGAACCTCCACTCTGAAAATATCTTTGCTTAAATAGTAGAGTCAGTAGATAAAAATCCAAGTCATTACAGAATAATAGAGCTAGAGGAGCCTGGAGAGAATGATATGGGAATCCTGAGAGACATTACTGTATAGCAGAAACATTCCCAACTCAGCAAATGGGGTTTCAGTCAGGGCTCCACCATTTGTCCAGAGGCGGGCTCTTCAAACGGCATTGCTCACTTATCTTCTCTGAGCCTCTACTCCCTCATTCATAAAACAGGACTACAGACCATTTGAGGCTATTGTATTAACACTTTAGATTACATGTATGTGAAGGCAGGCACCTTGAAGAGGAGCATGCAAATATGAGGAATTACTATGCGACCATGGATATACTGCTGATCCTATTCTCTTTTCTACTCTTGAAGAAATAAAGAACAAAATAATGCAACCCATCTTCTCCCTGCCCCCCACAGAACATTTTTTCAGCTATGTTCTATTTCCCAGTTGTAATATTAGAAGCTTATTAAAAAATGAATTGGGCATTTATTATTTTTTCTTATAATGTCTTGAGTCCTAAGCACTACTGAGAGAGAGAGATTAAAAGGAGTGTCTTCATCCCAGTGGGAAAAGTACTAAACCACTACATACAGGACTTGAATCCCAAAGAAAGTTCCCAGGCCATACCTTCTTTGGTATGAGAGAAATTGGAACCAGGAACTCATGTTTTTACCAATATATATTCCATGGATGTTCAGTATTATGCACTGGTTTGTGTGTAAGTGGGGAGTATTTCTGTAGCTAAGTAAGATTTAGAAACTCTACATGAGGAGATCTCTCAGTATCTTGTCACATAAAAGATACCAGGGATCTGGGGATGCCAGGATAGCTCAGCATGTTGAGCACTTGCCTTGCAACAGCGAGGTCCGGGGATCAAATCTTGGCCCAGGCCCATGCAAACCCATATGCTGAACTGCAGCACAACTGGTGACTGCCAAGCCCCATGGTGAAGGTTCTTGCCTCCCATGCAGGAGGCCCCCGGTTCGGTTGCCACCCTGTGCAGACACACATCTACCTGTGTAGAACGAAACTGTGTCGCAACTAATGATGTACAACTATGGAGACTGCTCTGGGCCCTCCCCCTTCTCTCTCTCTCTCTCTCTCTCTCTCTCTCTCTCTCTCTCTCTCTCACCTTCTCTCAAAATAATAAATCTTTAAAAATAAAAATAAATACCAGAGATCCAAGATCAACATTATAAGATTAGAATCTAAAAGAAAAGAAACTCCGAACATGTTATTTCAGAAACAGTACTGAAAGCAAATAGGAAGGAGTTTTTGAAGAATTAAATGAATGATATATTTTTCCTAAATCTGTGAATTACTGACAAGTACTCAGAAATTAGAGCTCTACTTGAAATTTAAGTGCTAACGCTAAAATCTGAATTGCTGGCTTAGATTTATAGAGGACAGGCTTAGCCTTCTTGCTGCCTTTATTTAGGTTGCAAAGGCAGTGGAGATTAGGCCCAAACAGTGATAAAATATGTCCATCCCCTGAGCATCTGTCCTAAGCTTGAAAGAAGGTTTTTTTAAGAGTAATTGAAAACACTCAGCATCATTAATATTAGAGATAATATTTAATACTTTAGCATTTTCTCTATGGGAAGCAATGCTTGGTAGGAAAAAAATTTATGGAATTTGGAGTCAGGTGACATCATATTTCAGGCTCAATTTCTTTCATTATTGCAATTCTGGAAAACGAAATGTAGGTCATTCTCTAATCCTTGTTTGTCTTCATTTATCATCTGAACTGGGATATTTCCCTCCCTCAGAGGCAGGTTAGGAAATCCAGTCTCTTTGTTACCACGGTTTGAAAGTAAATTAGTTAAGCACAATATAGTATGAGATGCAAGCTGCCTCATTTAAATCTCTCACACAAACTGAGTTAACATTAGCAAACCCATTTTACAGAAGGGAATCTAAAGTTATAAAAAACGATCAGAAGCTCACCTAAGGCATCAAGTTTGAGTTGTATTTAAATCTCAGTCTTCAGAGGAAGCCGGGATGACTCAGCAGATTAAGTGCTCACTTTGCAGCCCCGGGACTGAGGATCAAATCCTGGCCCTGACCTGTGTAGACCCATACGCTGAACTGGGGATGTGCTTACCTTGTACGAGGCCCCCCAGTTCAGTTTCTGCCCTGTGTGGCCCCCACCACCTGTGTGGAATGAAACCATGTTGAAAACTGATGAAGTACAACTATGGAGACTGCTCTGGGCTTTCCTCCTTCTCTCTGTCTCTGTCTCTGTCTCTCTGCCTCTGTCAAAAACAATAAAATAAATCTTTAAAAATAAAAATAAATAAGTGAGTCTCAGTCTTCAACCATAATGGCACTGCCACATAGTATATTCCTTCACTTACTCTAACCACAGATATATTATGATTGACTCCCCATCTCACTCCAGTCTTCTAGCACCCCCATCCCCCTCCACTCCAGAAAGAATGTCTAAACCTGCTGAGCTCCCTCCACAGTGGAGGACCCCTACTGTGGTTTCTATTGCCTGGATGTTCCTGAGTGTCTTTAGATATGTTCCCTGTGGGCTATTGTAATTCCTGAAATTGAACTAAATTATATGTGCATCTTCATGACTATCATTGTCTGCCAAAAGAAACTTTCACTCATCAGATTTTTGGTGTTGTACGTGGTCTCTCACAGGCCTATTGCTCTGGCCCCTACAGAAGCATATACATGATAATATGCTTTTCAGGCCTTTTTTTTTTTCTATGTATAGATATTCAATAATTGAACTGTACTTTACAAAAATGAGACCATCATTTTGATATTCTATTTCTGTATCTGTTCATTTGATAACAGATGAACAGGGGAAGTCATCTTTGTATACTTGTACAGATTTACAATGTATTACTTTAAAACCAGTTTATATTTCACTATATATCTATCATTGTCTATTTAGGTGATCTTTTAGCAGTGGATAGATAATTATGTTAATCTTCTCTCAAATATAGTTCCTATAACCAGCTGTGGTCATATAAATCTATGTCCTTATATGAGTGTCTGTAAAATTTTCCTAGCAATAGATAATATGTACAATTTAAAATTTAGTAATACTATAAAATCTCTCCTCTGGTGTTCATATCTACATTTACTCCCACCAATATAATAAACTTTTATATAATTGATCACTTAGGCATGTTTCTCACTCCAGTAGGCTCCAATTTTCTCCAAGGCAAAGACTGCATAATATACCTTCATGTCCCTCCCTCATGCTTGCAGAAGGTACACAAAATAGACACTATAAGAATTAGTGGATCATATGGGCACATGATGCAATGCATGGGAGATGTGATGTGGACTTGTACATCTGGAAACTGTCTAATTGTTGCCGATCAATGTCACCTCAATAAATTTAACAATAAGAAAAAAGTTTCTTGAACACTTAAAAAAAAAAATTAGTGGATAAACTAATAAGCAAAAGAATAAATGGATAATTTTACAACATCTTTAACCCTCACACCAACTCTATAAGGCAGGCATTATTTGCAGTAAGGAGAGGTCCTAAATTCAACATATAATATTTATTAAAAATGAGTGAGTCTAAGGTGGGCTCTTGTCCTGGCTTTATTATCTAGCCCTGGCCTGATTTTCTGTGGTACCAATTTTCTTATCTCACAATGAGGAGATTGAGGTTATGATTCTTCAGATCCCAGCTTCACATGTTGTCTGTCTCTCCTGACACATGTCATCATTTATTCAGTGCTTTGTATCTCCAGTCCAAATTGTCCAATGGTGAAATAAAATCACAGGGATAAGGTTAGTGACCAACATAAACATTTATTGGCCTTTCCGGCCTTCTGCACATTTGTACTCCAACTTTTTGCACAAATTAAAAACCTAAAAATGGAAGAAATTATAGAGAAAAGACCAAATAGTGCTAGTTAATTTTACATATGTTTAGAAACCATTTCATGAGATATCACAAAAATAACTAATTTCCATCTTGAAATAAATATTGGTAGTAAAAATGAAACATTTGTGTAGGGATTTGTACTTTAGTAGATTTTCACATCCAAGAACTCATTTAGTCCAGTGAAGATAACTGGTGAATGAATATGGAAGTTTTGTTGAACTAATTCTTATAAACTATTCATGAATGTAGAAACTTTTGGTCAACAGTTTTAAGAATGCATAAACATCAAGGAAGAGCATACCCAAACTCATATCTGCCCATTACCCATAGTAGACATCATCATCATCTCTAAACATCTTGTAAACAGTATTTCTGTATTTAATACTTGGATTGAAGATGTTGGGGTATGGTATTGTGAATGGTTAAAGTTATAATATAGACAAAGAAACATATTATAAATTCCCTTTCATTTATAGAGCACAAAGCTGTTTTACGTCTGGCATCTGATATTTCCTGTTTCTCTACCTACTTTGGGTTCTGGGTTGATCACATTAAGTGCTCTTTCACCTGGCACTGGATTCCTTTATGTTAGGATAATTTTGGCTCATTCACTGATTTAAACAGCCACCCTGTGTCAATGCTACTGATTTATCTTCCCTATATGATATCTGACTGATTACATTGATGGTGGGAAAAACATTACTCAACCTCCTGGCTAGAACACAAGGCCTTTACTTTCTGAATTTCTGTTAATAAGATCCATTTTATTTTCTATCTCAAATGTTATGCATAGTCCAGAAATACACAATTTCCAGAGCTCCTTATGCTACCTGAATGTGATAAATGGCAACCTATATGTTTCATCCCTTTTAACTGAGTAAGTCCTAGCCTGCATCACTACCTGTTCTCTGGAATTCCTCTTCTCAGGCTATGTGTAAGGTCCCATTTGTACCCTTATTGTGCACTTACTACAGTTGGCTAATTATTAATGAGCTTTTAGCTCTCATTGATTCTAATCTCCATAAGAGGGAGGCTCAATTTATTCATCTTTTCAACAAATATACAATTGGTACATAGTGCTTCCTAACAATTGTTGTAAACATAGTTTCCTAAACCCTAACAGATGACTCCCGTAGATAAGGCAAGTGAATAAAGTGCTGTGTCCATGGTCAAACACCTCATAACTGATAAAACCGATTCTAAAACCCAGGTCTCCTAGTAGCTGTGTCCAATGCTTTTTCCTCTACAGCACACACTACTTGATTGCTTTCATTGATGTCTACATTGCACTTAAAAAACTGTGTGTCTTCTGCTTTGCAGGCTGGTCAAATAGGGTCAAAAGGTTCTCCTGCTGTTACCCCTTCATTCCGCCCCGAAGATGAGCTGGAACACCTGACCAAGAAGATGCTATATGACATGGAGAATCCACCTTCTGATGAATACTTTGGTGAGTGGGCTCTAGGGCTTATTTCTGAAGCAAGTGTCCTGTTCTGTTTCCCTTAATTGGGAATTAGGAGTAGGATCAGCTCCACTGATACAAGATTTGGGTCTGGATGCTTTGGAGTTGGTATTCTTGGGCACACAACTGAGTGTTCTGGAAATTGCTTTGTGAGAGACTGCCATAAGTGTGCTATCTGTTTAGCTTGTACTAAAATCTCAAGGGTATTGCAGAGTTTCTAGAGGCACAAATTTGATTTTAAACTTAATTGTTGACAATTTATTAACTTCTTATTAGGCAGAAATAGGGCTTCTGTGTGTATTCAGGCCTAAATATTAGTATACAAAATGTAAAATTGGTTAGTGTCTACATTCTATATTTGTTTTTAACTTCCCTCATCTCCAAATCTATAAATAATTATGAATAGTTAATCCATCCAGTCCATTAATATGATGTGAATTTATGAGTTTAATACCAATTTGGGTATTATGGTACATAGGTTATCCTCAGGGAGGTAGGTTGTAATTACTCAGAGGAGATAAGAAAAACACAAATAATTACTAATCTTGGTAAAAAATAAAAAAAATGTTACAAGAGACTTAAGGTAGCCTGCTTAGGTGAAGTGTTATAATATTTGAAAGCTCTATTAGGAACATCAGAAATGCTTTGTAGAAGAATTGGAGGCACTTGAATCTATACCCTTTCAAGCCTTTTGTTATGAAAAATTCCTCGCCAGTCTGTTGGAGACCAATATTTTCATAGAGTACAATTAAAAATTAGTTACTAAGAAAATGAAAGAAAAATAATATAAAATAGAAGACCAAGTTTTAGCACTATTAGATTTAACAAGAATAAATTACTCTATTAAATGGATATTTAGAAAGTTTTTATGGAAAAGATCAGCTTTGAATTGATGGAAAATACAAGAAAAGTGTACTCTTTAAAGTACATAGAATGAACAAAATATAAGCTGAGGCCAGGATTATTCAAGGAAATATTACTTTATGTAGAAAATATTCACCAAGTTCCTATTATGTTCCGGCCACTCTGCTAGGTGCTGAAGGCTTGTGGAGACAGGCAGACATGGGTCTTAACCTTTAAAGGTGCTTATAGTTTAATGGGCATGTGTACAGAGTTATGGCATTTAATTATACACAAAACAGAAGGTGACAATTGACTTAAAGTTCAGCCAAAGCTCTGAGAATTCAGGAAAAGAAAGGAGGACATCCCAAAGTAAGAATAAAAAAAGTGTTTATGGAGTAGTTAGCCTTTCATTTTAGTCTTTAAAATTATGCTAGTAGAATTTGCAAGTAGGAGAACAGTAGAGAAGTGATGTCATTTTTGATGAGGAGAATTTTAACTTATAGGGAATACAATTATTGGAGTGATGCACCCATGTGGGAAGGAAAAACTATTGAGATGAAAGTTTGGAGTAAATTGGGGCAGATGTGGAGAAGACTTTGAATGCCCAACTAAAGGCCAAGGACTTTATCTTATATAATGAGCTTTTGTACTTTAAGATCAAATGCTATGGGAACTGTTTCATCAAGAATGTGGGCTGTACAACCAAAATGTCTGGGTTTGAATGCCAGCTGTACCTTTAAATGAGTAGGTAAAAGCAGGAAGCAAAGGACAAGTTAACAGAACTATCGTTTACTCTCCCGTGCTAAATATTAAACATTTCCCAAGCACATTCTTCATGCCTGCCACTGTGCTGAATGTTAGGGATGGCAGGACAGGAGAGAGGCAGATAGTGGGGGATGTCAGTGCAGGTATCAGTGCTGTGTTGGGTCTGCCTGTGGCCTATGTGAGAATAGAAGACAGAATCCCTAAGTCTGACTGGAGATGAGGGAAGGAGAGCTACCTATCAGGGTGTTTGCAACAGGAGAGCCTGACCCAAGTGAGGTGGATGAGTCTTCTCTTGCTCTCTATCAGGATTGTAGTTCCATTCTGGACTAGAAATAACATTGCTAAACATCACCCTAAAAGAACTTCACTCTCTTAAATTATTAACCCCAGCCTCACCTCAACCCCATCAAACTACTCTCTTTTTCCATCACTTTGCCTATTTAATGCTGGAATTTTCATTGACACTATAGCTGATTTGCTGAAGGTCTTTAAGTACTTTCTCATCAAGGATATTTTACTGGATTGTAAGATGCACCTGAGTCTGAAAGGAAACAGAATGCGAGTAGAGTAGATTCCCCTATGGTTGTGTTGCTTTTTTTCTGTTCTTAAATGAAATGATTCATAAATATATTTTTGGTTTTTTGTTGTGTTTTTTTTTATACAGTTTCACATCATTTTTAACAGTTTTTTTTGTATAATTAAAGAATCATAATTATGGTATGTTTCAAAGTATCTCCTGACGGGTGACATTAGTATAAAAAAGATACGGTACCTTTATAGTAGAGACATCTGGAAGCAACCTTCTTAATTCAAATTATGAAATTCAGCATATCCAATAATGGGACAAATTGACATATGCCAGCTGATATGATATAATAGGAAGTGTACAACGTAACTATGTAAAGTCTTGCAAAATATTTAACTTGAATCCAACCATTAGGACATAGATAAATCCAAATGATGTGACATTCTTCAAGACAATTATTCTTAATTCTTTGAAAAAGTTAGTGTTAGAAGAGACTATACTAGATTAAAGAAAATTAAAGTAACATGCCATTCAAATGCAAGGCATGAGTCTTGATTGGATTCTGGATCAAAAAAACTATAAAGTATTTGGGTCAAGGTTAGAGAAATTTGAATATGAACTGTATATTAGATAATATACCAGTGTTAATTCCTTGAATATGATTATGACATTGTGGTTATATGGTACAATGTCCTTATTTTTAGGAGCAACCTATTGAAGTTTTTAGGATAAAGTGTCCTGATGTCTGAAACTTAACTTTAAAACAGTCTAGATATATAGATGATAGATGATTAAATAGATAATAGATAGATAGATAGATAGATAGATGATACATAGATGATAGACCGATGATAGATTGATGAATGATAGATAGATAGATGATTAAGAGGTAGGTAGGTAGGTAGGTACATGATGGATTGATATAGGGATAGAGATAGTGATATTGTGGATAGGGCAGAATAACTTTAGAGTAAAATAGCTAGAAATGTTATTACTACACAGCTACACAGGAAACCAGTTTTTCTCCAAAAAAAAAAAAAAAAAATGTTGAAGTTTGTCACAAATGACCTATCTTAGAATCTTGGGTGGTATAACTAGAAAGAACAACATTCATGTGCCTTCTGAACTTGAATGTTTTCATGACTACAGTGGATCTTTGAAATTTCCCTTTCTTACACGTGTTTTCTTATTCTCTACAGGACATGTACCCTTTCTATTATTGGTGAGATGATAGCCTTTGTGGTGTTGATGACCAAAGCTGATATTTACCTAACACCTTAGAAGTTTAAAAGATCTATGCATCGCTATAGTTTGACTGACAGATCTGGTGATATCTTCATTTTTATGTTAGGTAACTGAGATTCAGAGAGGCTCAGTGAGTGATTTGTCATGATCACGTGACTTATGTTTTAGAATTTGGACTTAATTTTCACATTTCAGGTCCATTCTGATTTATGATCATTATAGAAAGGCACATGTTGTTCCTGCAGCTTGTCGGTAATAAACTATCACTGCCGTGGGTCGTCCTTTTCCTCCATAGAACAATAGGTGTGTTGTGCACCTCCTATTATGGCTTGTCAGTCATGATCTTCAAATGAGAAGCCACCTGTGCCCAGGATTATAAGTTTTGTAGCCTGGACTTCAGTGTCACTGACGTGTATTTTCACTATCTACATAACTCCTGAGTTAACTGATGTGACACTAAGCAGGGGCTTCTGGCCATGGCCCAGATGTATAC
>PVKE010047717.1:0-11829 GCA_004027555.1 Craseonycteris thonglongyai | reverse complement strand
AATCTCCATACAGCCTTCCATAGTGGCTGTACCAGTTTACATTCCCACCAGCAGTGTATGAGGGTTCCTTTTTGTCCACAGCCTCTCCAGCACTTGTTATCCCTTGTCTTGTTGATTATAGCCATTCTAACAGGTGTAAGATGGTATCTCATTAGCACTCCATTTTAAAGATAAACCTGAGAAGAAGAAATAATCATGTAACTGTTGCAAAAATATGTAAATAATCTACAGTATCAGGTGGTCCTAGAGGTAGCTCTTCCTCTCATGAGATTTAGAAAATAAGCATTTTCTCTGTATTTATAAATGCATTTAAAAGAATGCTGTCTGTAACTTTCATTACAGCTATATAATCAGAAGACTAATCATGAATATTACCAATTTCTCAATGGCAGCAAACAATTGTTCAGAGCCTCTTTAAATCACAAATAAAAGATTTTTAATTGGAAAAAAAAGTGAAAAATAACTCATGGGTTGTCTGCACACAATCATCACCAAATGATTGTCACATTAAGGGCAGGATCTGCAATAATGGACGCCCGTTTGATGTTTCATTGATTTATTTCATTTACTACTGTATTATGTTTATGTTTTCCAATTATTTTGACAAATTCTTATAAGTATTTTGGGATAACTTATAATTGTTTTTTGAATCTTCACTTCCCCCAGCAACTTTTGTAAAAACAGATGCAAATCATCAATTTATTTAATGATTCTATGATGTCTAAGAAATGTCATTATTTTAAGAATACTATATTCTTATCACATTCTCTGAAGGGCAAACCTTTTTCAATTATAAATGTAATAACTGCAATAATCCCTATTAGCACTTCCAAATAATATCAAGTCCTTTGTCTCTTCTAATATTCAAGATGTTAGGCGATGCATTTTTATTTGATTTACATGTCATCCAAGCAAACAGTATTCTTTATTTTCTATTATGGAGATTTTGTGAGGTCCTTTGGTCTACAGAAGGCACACAGAACGATCTGTTTTATAAACTGCTTTAAAATCATAGATTCAAGATCTTCAGAAAAATTTAAAAGCTCTTTTTGTTGTTGTTGCTGTTACAATAGATGTATCTGAAAGAAAACTGCGTAGCCTGAAATGTTTAATATAAATGTTCTTACAAACCTTCAATTTTAATTAAAGTTTCAACCAAGTGAGCCCCTTATGACTCTAAATCTATCCTGGTTTTCATTAAAAGGTAAAGTCTGATAGAACTTAAGCGATCAGATAAATCCTAAAAATCCCTTAGGCAAAGCCAAACTAAAGCAAAATATCGCAGAAAGTGATTTTTCCCCTGGTCTTCCTCCAAAACATTCAGACCTCCTTTTATATCCCCAAAGGTATACTTAATCCAAATCCCACACATACTTAATTTCAATTTTGTGGTGCAACTGCTTATAAAAATTTAGCTCAGTAGAGTTCAAAGTCTCTTCCTTCTTTTGCCAAAGACAGTTCGAATTGTTAACTTTTCATTATTTGCAAAAGAATAGCTTTTTCCATAGACCTTCTCCATCTTTAGTGAATTAACCAGCTGTGTGGTTCTAATCATAATTTCTCTGCTGCCCCACCAATCAGCCAGTGTTTGGAGATTAAATCAAATTGAAATAAATAAAAAGAAACTGCGAATAGCTATACAGCATGATTTTAAATGTGTATTTTCCCTTGGATCATTTATTAACCTCTTATCAGAAAGTGAACCAAAGACCAAAGTTCTTATTTCACTGGGAAGAAATGTGATGATTCAGTGAGTCGCTCCCTACAGAATCAATAGAAAGCAGATGGCTTGTTTTTCCTCCTTGGCAATCAGTGCTGTAAATCCTGTACATAAGATCATAGGTAGCCTGCTTGCATCTAAATGTGGGTTTGTGTTATTGGAAGTCATGTGTAAGGATTGCTGCCCCGCTCCTATTTGAGTTTAGCACTAAGCGGGCTCCATTTCATTTATCATAACTTTGATCCAAAATAAATTTATCCCAGTCTGCACAGGGCCATCATGTCAGTCTAGACCTGGTTTCTTTAGCAAATGTGCAACTTGAATTATCCTTATGCTGCCATAGACTATCTTACCCAGGTTAAATGAATGACTTCCCAATCAAAGAATACAGCAAGGCAAGATAAAAATGATCGATAAAAATAGGCTGTTTTAATCAGACAACTGGCAAAGTACACCCTACTCATGTTCAGATTAAGGCGTTATCTCTGTTACTGAAAGCAGTCGTTTTGGGAAACTGCCATCTAAAAGCTCATAGATAAAAACTGATGGTTTATTATATATTTTTTTTTACCTTTTCTTAATCAAATTAAGGCCTGTCATTTATAGAAGAATAAGAACATTACAGGTAAGTGAATACAATAAAATAAAAAGTAATCTGTAATCTTACCAGTAGAAAATATTTATTAGTTAGCATTCTGATACACACGTTTTCAGACAATATAAGCTCATTCTTGTCCTTTCTGCTGCTGTTTCTTCTGCATAGAATGTTCTTCCCCAGATCTATGTGCTCATTTAGGTTTCAATTCACGTGTCACCTCTGCCTGACCAGTCTAGACAAGACCTCCCAAGCCTTCCAGTCACTCACTATCATGTTCTATTTTATCTTCTATATAGTCCTTAGCAGTACCTGAAATTCATTGGTTTGTGGTTGTGCTGTTTCTTGCTATTTCTATGTTAGCCATCATCTACCTCCAGAGTCTATCACTAGTGTCTGGCACATTTTTTGTTTTTCAGGAAGTAATTGTTGGTTAATTGGAACTGACCATACCATGAACTGTTTTCCATGTCAGAAAAGTATTCGTGGAACATCATGTCATGGTTATGTGTGTCATTAATTATTTTTATCAATCATTATAAAAATTACAAAACATGTTGTTTTCCAATTTTTCACTATTACAATTGTGTAGTGGGAAACACCTTGATAGCTGTATTTGTGTGCATATCCAGGATTATGTCCTAGAAGTAGGATGGCTATATGAAAGAGTATGCATTTTTAAAGCAATTTATATTAAATTATAATGTAAAAATATGGAACCAATCAGTACTCCCACTAGAGATATCATTTTTCTACATCCTTGTCAATCTCTGAGCATTGTCATTTAAAATTCCTTGCCAGTGCTATTTCTAACATAAAAACTGATTTGAAATTACAAATATTTCATGTACATAGTTGTGCTCAAACCAGCAATGGAGAAAAGTGATTAGATATGTCTCAGTTTTGCTTCTTCATTCATTCATCATGACATGCCTTTAATTGAGCTCCCTCCCACTGAAAACAAGACCTCTTCTTGATTAATACATCTTTATTAGTTACAAAACTAAAGCTAAATTTAACTGTTTCCAAATGAGCTGCTTAAAATTGTAAATATTATCGAATGCATCTAAATCTAGTAATATACTAAATATAGATCTCATTATTTTGGTTTATATCTAAAAATTATATAAGGAGAAATAAATCTTAGGTCAAATTTAAAAAATGGTTTAGTTATGGTATCTGGAAATTATTGCTACCCATAAAACTCTTTTATAAGTGTTTCAGAAACACTAATAACATCTGAAATTCACATGGGTTTAATGAGAAAATTAAGTTGATTTTCTGACAGACCTGAGTAGAAATGGAACAGATTGAGAGAGCTCTTCTTATGTATCCAGAGTAAATTAGTAGCTCAGTAATTTATTGAACTAGTAGAAAAACATAAGCATTAAAAAATCAGTTGATCACTGATTTGGTGGTGTATGTGGAAGATTCCAAGAATCATTACAACTGAATGCTAAACTCAAACATGTTGTTAACTCATCAAAATAAATACAAGCCCCTCCCCCCCAAAAAATGTTTCAAGGCAAGAATATTGAGTGATCTCAAGGAAGTACACGAAGACTGGATTCGTGTGTCTTGGCAGAGAGCGAGCACAGAGAGTGACAGAGGAACACCCTGGCAGAGGGGAACTAGACACTGAACCAGGTATGGAAATTAGTGTCGTAGTGAAAAAAGCAAGTAGGAGGGCAAAGGAGTTTGTTGACAAAAGTTGGAAATGTGGGTAGGAGTATTTGTTCAGGAGATGGATAGTAGAACACTAGGTATGAGTAAACACAGAGAAAACGCTGAGAAAGTGGGGTGCAGGCAAACCCCAAAGGGCCTTAGCTACGAATATGAGAAGCTTATTCATTGATGAGAATCAAGGGGTTAAGTAATATTGTTTATTTTATGGTTTCATATTTTTAGGTAGAAGACAATATTTCACTGAGTTGAACATCAGCTATCTTTTTCTAGAAAGGTGTTGGATAATAAAAATATGAACAGACTCAAAGGCCTTCAGAAGTAGTCCAAATTTATAACTGGTCATTTAAGACCTTCCACTATGGAATTCAAACAGCCATTTCAATTTTTGTCCCTTCAAGTATATGTTCTAACCAACCCAAGTGGCTTGTTGGCGATTGTTTCTTTCACATTCTTGTCTTTGCCTTCATTGTTCCCTCAGCTTGAGAAGAGTAGATTGTCCCGTGAGCTTAAATCTAATTCAGATAGGCCTTGACTAAATACTACCTTCCCTGGCCAGTGTCTGTTTTATTCTCTACTGGAACAATTCTCTACTTTCTTTATGATAGCAATTAACACATTCTGTCCTAAATGATAGTTATTCCTATTCTTAATATTAGTCCTCTGTTGAATTCTTGACTTCATTAGGGCAGATATCATGTCCTTTTTAAAACTAAATCAAATATTTCAATAATCTCTTTTAAATTAATACAATCATAATAAAATATAAGAAATATAAAGTCAAAGATTACCCACTGTTCTACCAAATGAGGACATCTGTTTACATTGTTGAATGCTTCCTTGGTATTTTTTCCAGGCATTTTTTAAATTATAATCTTGCCCAATATAAATTTTTATGTAAGTATAACAATTGTTAATATTTGTTAAATGCTTGCTACAATCCATATACTGCTTTAAATTTATTCATATATTTAAAAATGTCTTCACAGAAGAACCATAAGAGGGAAAAAATGGCCCAGAAAGGTTATGTCACTTGCCCAAAGTTAAAAAGTGGGGATTTGAAAAATGGCAGCCTGCAGAAAACAGTGCTTTCTAAAAGAGTCAAATATCTTTTTAACTGGAAGAAAAATGTTCCATCATATTAAATACCATAATTTAACCATTTTTCTTGATTTAAAGAAATATGATGTAAATCATATTTAAGTTGATTTTATTTTTGTCATTGAAAATGGCACTATAATTATTGTTTTGGTGCACAAGACTTAACATAAAATAATAATCCAATTATTAGGTCAAAAGATATGATTATTTAAAGGTCTATGATGTATATTACCAAATTATTTTTTAAAAGAGTTTTTTTTTTAATCATGGTTAATCACATATCACTAACACAAGATTTTTATAACTTTAATTGGTTAATTTCATGGGCATACATATTGTCATTACATATTCTCATTTTTTTCATAGCTAGTGGAGATGAATACTATTTTGCAAATGTTCTTTTATATCTTCTCTTTTGTGAAGTCCATTCCAATTCTTTGCCCATTAATTTATTTGACATATTAATTTTTTTTAATTTATTTTTTATTTATTGTTAACTTTAATGAGGTTACATTGGTTAGTAACAATTAGATCGTTTACAGATGTACAAGTCCACATCACATCATTAATTTTTTAATCAGCTTGAATAAACAGCTCTCTAACAGTAGTAATATAATATGCCTTTTGGGATTACTGTAAACTATATCTGTGTTTGACAGTTTGGCTATCTGTTTCAGTTATTTCCAGGAATATAAAAGGTTAAAGTTTTTAACTCTTGCTTTTTCAATTGTGATTTCTTCTACCCTTTTTAAATCTATGAAACTCTTGGCTCTTTAGGGAGTTATTAAATATTAATTTCTATTATTTTTTAACTAAAAACATAGATATAGTTGGTTTTTAATAATTAATTCTTTTTCTACATCTAATCAATTTATTGATTTGGAAATATGGTTAAAAAATGATCAAAATTTAAGAAAAATGTATTTTCTCTAAATATTTAGTCAGTTAATAGCAGGAGCTCTATTGTAGTCATATATGTACATTGTGGGGGCTTAATACAGAGCCTTACAAAATCTAGGTATCACATGAAGTTTATTACATTTGGCCTGAGACTTTCATTTTTATGCCATTGGCTGTGATTTGAAGAAAAAATTGAAAGTCACCAATGCCAGGAGTTGTTAGTACTGGTACAGTGTCCTATCAAATGTCACAGCTTCAGCTTTGCCATATTTTTCCCAAAAGAAATTTTTTTTTTTTTTTTTTAAGAAATAAAATAAAATCCATGGAGAAATATTTTGATATTTTTTTGAAAAACTTTTTTTTTTTTAATAAATATTTTATTTATTTATTTATTTTGACAGAGGAGAGAGAGAGGGAGAGAGATACAGAGACAGAGAGAGAACTGAACTAGGGGAGCTCCCAGTTCAGCATATGGTTCCACACGGGCCGGGGCCGGGATTCGATCCTCAGTCCCCGGCGCTGCAAAGTGAGCGCCTAACCCACTGAGCCATCCCGGCTTCCCCTATTTTGATATTTTTGTAAGAAAAAAATATGTTCTGTAATGGGCTGGAGTTTTTTGTCTTTCTCTGAGTTTCCTCTCATTATCTTATGCTGTAGCAAATAAGTGTTTAGACTACTACACAACACAATTTAGTCATGGTGGCTTCAACATTCATGCAAAACAAGGACAAGCTTTTACAAAATGAAAGCCATATGACTAATACAGAAACATCAATCATTTTAGACAATATTTGTGCCTGAGTTAACAATACTCTATTTGAAATACAGCATTTTAAAATCATCTAATGTGTCAAGTTCCCTAACTGTGACCCACATAAACACAGGTCTTTGAGGTCTTCTTGACCTCATTAATGATGATTATACATGTTTTTTAGGGAATATAAATTTAATGTTCTAAATAAGTAACTCATAGTGAACCCCTGGAAACACTATTTATATACACTGGATCTTCTGCTCATGTGTGGAATGAAAATGTTAAATTAGACCTTCATTGTCAAAATTCAGCAGATTGCCCTAAAACCAATAAATTCCAAGAAACTCAAATGAAGGGGCAAGACCATCTATGAAGCACATGCTAAACTGTGCAACAGATAATTCATATCTAGATTACACAAAACAGATCTTTGCATGAGAAAGAAGATGATAATAACTTTAAGGCAAGTGGTAAATGTGTTATGTATTTTCATGCAGAAGGGGAAAGGTATTTTTCCTATTCATCTCAAATCAAGTGAAGGGAACTCTGAAAGAATTACTTAGAGAACTTATCTTGTTTCCCTTGGAATGTGGGACTACAGGGCAATCTAAAAATAGTCCAGAGCAATAAACTGGCAGCATTTGAGAAGGCAACCGTGAATAAAAGATACACGTTTTCCACGGGCTACATAGAGAGTTGGCTGCTAGCTCTCTTGAAAAAGATGAGGGCTTCTGGCTATGAGCACCACAAACATCCATTACTGAAATTCAGAGAGCATGAAGCTGAGGGGGTTCCAGGCAAGGCAGTGGAAAGTCTGAAAGGTGAGGGGAGTATAGGTTCCAAAGATTCAAGAAAGTCTCCCACAATAATCAGCTTTTGACATCTACCATACTAGAGGGTACCAGTGACCTATTAACTGTATTGATCAAATAAGACTTCCTTCCTTTCCTTTTCGTCTTCTCTCTGTCCTCTTTTTGACCACCAGGAAAATACATCTATAAAGTAAGGAAGGTGTTCCAAGGGAGAGAAGCAACAAACTGTGCCACTTTTCCCCACTGCAAGATTCCTAGCCCATGGGAGAGTGGCATGAAGGTGGTCAGAAGGTACAACTATCGTTATAAGACAGAAAATTACTGGGGGTGTAATGTACGACATGATGACTACAGTTAACACTGCTGTGTGGTATATTTGAAAGTTGCTAAGAAAATTGACCTTATAAGTTCTCATCACAAAGGGAAAGAAAAAAATTTTTTGGTATCTACACGAGATAACAGATGTTAACTAAACTTATTGTGGTGATCATTTCAGAATATATGTGTATGAAAGTCAAATTATTATGCTATATACTATAAATTTATACAGTGCTCTATGTCAATACCTCAACAAAACTGAAAGAAAAAAAAATTCCTGAAAAAAAAAAAAATGCCAGAGACAGATGGCTTCACTGGTGAATTCTACCAAATAAGGAAGAAGTAAACTCCAGAAAATAGAAGAGGGGGAATCTCTTCTCAAATCTTTTTATGAGGATAATATTACCTTTATACCAAGCCCAACAAAGACATCATAAGAAAAGATAACTTCAAACATTACTCAGAATATGTTGGCTTTAACTAAAATTGAAAATTCTCATACACCGCTGATAGAAATACAAAATGGTAAAGCCACTTAAAAAAATAAATTCTGGAAGGCCCTGCAACTCTACTCTTAAGTATTAAACCAAGAAAATTAAAAACATTTCTACACAAAGACCTATATGTGAATGTTCAAAGCAGTGTTATTTCAGAAGCTGGAAACAACTCAAATGTTTATCAACTACTGAATGGGTAAACAAATCAAGGTACATCATACAAGGGCATAATATTCAGCAATAAAGATAATGTACTGATACATTCAACAATTTGGATGACTATCCAAAGCATTATGCTAGAGAAAAAAGCCCAACCCTCTCTCAAATCCATACTCCATGACTATATAGCATTCTAGAAAAGGCAAAACTATGGGGACAGAAATCAAATCCATGATTGATTGACAGGGACTGGGAGAGAGAAAAAGGCAAGAGGAAGTTGTTTGTTATAGTGAAAATGATCGAGAACTTGATAAAGGTAATTATTATAAAACAACATAAGTTTGTTGAAACTCATTGAACTGTACATTTAAACAAAGTGAAATTTGTTGTTGAATATGAGTACCCTACCTCAGTGACCCTGAAATAGGCTGAACAGACAGACACACCATTTGAAACAGGACAGAAAACAACAGTATTGTCCCATTTCAAATGGTATGTATGATCAACCTAGTCTCACTGAGCTAAATTCAAGGGGTCGATAGGCTGATTATATATTCCATTTGAAATAGGGCAGTACCATTGCTTTCAGTCCCATTTAAAATGGTACATCTGGTCAGCCTACCCTGAAATAAAAATTATCCTGAATGAAAATAAGTACATAAACATTAAAAAAAAATTTTTCTCAGCCCAATGAACAATAGAAGTTATAAACTGGATGCCATGTTTGAGTTTTGATATTAGACTGGACATATTAATGCCTGTGTAAGCTATCAGATCTACCTAAGATTCCGTCAAGGAATGGGAGGATGATGTCCAGAGAAAATTCAGAGGGACAGAAGTAAAAAGAAAAAAAGGACATATGCAAAGCATCTTGGTCATGTGTTTGGGTAGAAATGCAGGGAACATGCTAATTCCTGTTAAATTTATCAGCATTTTCTCATCCTGGCTTTCAATACAACCACAACTTCTCTTTTAAATATTGTCTTTAAATCCTTTTATCCTCCCCACCTTCCCAGTTCTGCTACTCCTACCCACACCCTGCCTCATTCTTCTGCACACCTGCATATGCACGATTTTCTCTTCCTAGAATGTTCTTCCTCTTATTTCTGCCATTTGGAATCCTTTGTGACATTCAAGGTTAACTTCAAAAGCTCTTTTATAAAACTTATAAAGAAGAAACAGCTGGGATACCAAATCCTAAAATCCTTTATGAGCTGCCCGTGGCATATGACACCAGCTCTGCCTGATTTCTGAGGGTTATTTTCCTGGGATTCACTCCAAAATACAAAAGACAGGGTCCTGGTTTTCAGATAGGAATTAACAACAAATCCTGAGCTCTCTCCTATTCTAGCACAAACTGGCCACTTGCATTTCACCAACTCCCTTTTACCTTCATTACAATATCAAGAGGAAGAGTTGTCCCCTTTTCCAAAAGGCCTCATCGTGGATGTTGCTCCAGGAGCCTGGACACTCCCGTAAACACCACATCAGCCACATCAGCCACATCAGATGGAAGAGAGTATCATAAACAGGAGACTTAAACTCTTCCATCCTCCTGTGGAATAAATGAATGCTTCACTAAATATTGTGGTGTTTTAAATAAGCATATTTGAGGATTTCATTTTCTCTGTCCTAGACTTGCTATCATATTATTCTTCTATCTTTGGTGAAGGTTGTTTTATTCATGAATTCACATTTTGGTGTTGGTAGTGAGAATGGGAATAGTTAGCTCTTTCCTAAAGATTAGAGTGATGCCAATGAAAGCCTTTTCCGGATCCACTACCTGAAGCATGAAAGTACTTTATCTCTCTTATAAAACTTAAATTATTTTGCCTATAGAATCAGTATGGTTTATGCCTACATGGCAGACCATGAAAATGTAAATTCTACAAAGGCAGGATGTATCTTCTCTTACAAATATTTGTATCCTCTGTAAACTCAAACCCATAAGGAGGTATTCACTAAATATTTATCAATGTAATAGTGATTAAAATATTATTGTGCTCAATCTCTCTTGAATATAACTTAAGATAAAGTATAACTTTCTTGAACTACATTCAAGAGGTTCACATGGATGTTCCGGGGACACTTCCCTGATAATTTCTCAATATATGAACCCTAAAAAGGTTACAATAGGATTCAGTGTTTATCACCTCATTATATATAGTACTTAGAAAGTCTGTTATCCATTGTGAAAGTTCTTGTGAAAGTACATGGGCCAATTTTATACTAGAAACTCTTTTGCCAAGTTCAAAACCACAATATCTTTGCAGCTTTTATTTTTGTTCCAAACACCGTAAGTTATCATACTATATGATGCATTGTATACTTGCCAAAGCATTTCAGCAGATTTTTTTTATTGCATAAGCACAAAAGCATCCAACACTAATAAACTTCTATTTTTCTTTCCACTTTTATATAAATTTACAGAACAAATGCAAGTTTCTATGCCCTCAAGTTAAAAAAAAGCAATCACCAACATTTAAAAAGTATTGTGCCAAGTCCAAATTGTGAGGTACATTTCTCAACTGATATTTTCCCCCCTAAGTATAATTTACCTGGTAGTTGACAAGTTTTATAACAATTTTTCTTGGTAATATATCTGAAATGTATTACTTATAGATCCAACCGTGACTTTTGGTTTTTCTTGTGTTAGTTTGCTTGCTTTTCAAAGTGAAAAATGTTTGAGTCAGGAACTTGCTTTTTTGTTTTGCTTGCTCAGCTACAAGGTAATCCTATGTGTTTGTATTTAAAAGTTGAAATGCACATATATACATATATTTGAAAAATAATTGAAGAATTTTTTCAACCATCTAAAGATACATGTACATGAAAGTTTTCTATGAACAAATGTAGTTTAACAAGCAGTGGTTCAAATCTTGCCTAAAGATTCTGCATAATTTTATTTAAGGTTTGTATCCTATCTGAGTCATTTTATTGTAGACATTTTTATAAGAAATTACTAGTTCCTTTTCTTCCTTTTTTTTTTTTGACTTGTACATTAGTCTGAAAAGTAGGTTTATTATAAGAAAATAAGCAAGGACTATGGATCTAGTGAACTGTGGGAGAGTTAGCCATAGCAGAAACCATCTTCTGAGGAAGCATCAGAAGACAGCATTAGAAGAAGTCATTCAAGAGTTATTTTTCACTTTCCAAAAGCTCACTAAAAAATGTTGCACCATACTGAGGAAAGTTATTCTGTTTGTGAATCAATATGGCAATTGGAATACGTAAAATGATTTAACTCACATTTTTCAATGAAATGATGGAAACATTCTAGAATTCTTTTT
>PVKE010047716.1:0-11829 GCA_004027555.1 Craseonycteris thonglongyai | reverse complement strand
TATACGCCGGAAAATACGGTACCCAAACTCCTCATGGGCTCTTCCTCACTCCCTTCCAAAACTGGATAAAACTTTGACAAAGTAATATTCCCAGAATTGGAGGCTAATTTGATTGTTTGGTTAATGAATGAATAGTCACAAATCCCCACTACCATTTTCAAGCTTCTGGCTGAAAATCATATCTTCCCTAAGAGGACAGTTCACTTCCCTGGCTACACAGAGGGTTTGAATCAGTGCTGAATGTTTTGGGGAAACCTGCTATGACTTAGCACAGTCATCAGCTAAGGAATAAGGGTGAGAGCTGAGGGTGAGCACCCACTCAATGGCTGTTCTGACTGGGGAAGGAAGCCTAGCTCAATGGGCCATAGGAGGGCCAGCAGGATGGAACATACTTCTGTTACAGCATTCCCTCTTTACAGCCCCCCCAAATTGTCATGGTCACTCAAGACATCCACCAATTCCTTTAAATCCCCATGATAAGCAGTCCCTAATGATAAATAGTGAATAAACAAACAGTGCATGTCCCCTATGCTTACAGAATAGCAAGACAGATGAGCTAATGACTGTGAGTGTGATGAGCTTTTAAAAAAAGCGTGGAGTGTTCTAAAAGAAAGCATTCAGCCGAGGTGTGTACAGTGAATAGGAATGACCTGGATGGGGGAGGTGGCTGTTATCCCCACCGTGATAGATGATGTAAGTGAAGCCCCAACAGATGAATGGCTCCACTAGTGAGAGGAGACAGGATCCACATCTTCACCCTCCCAAGTCCAGGTACTGAGATTCCCACCTGAGACTCAGGATGTGGTTTATCAGAGACACTGTCCTCAGATTCTCCTCCTAAGCTGGGGGAATGGATGTTGGAAGAGGACATGACAGCTAGTTGATGTAAGAGCTGGATCTTGGCTGTGAAGAATTCTCTCTACCTCTCCCACCCTTGGGATAGTCATTCTGCCCACTGTCCCCACAATGGGACACAGCCGGCAGAGAGCAATGTGTCATTGAGACCATCTTGACTGTGTACATGACTGAACCCAGGTTAAAGCTTCTATAGAAACTTGAAAAGATTCTGGCGAGCGAGTGTGGAGATCTTCTCATTTTGTGGCCACCCAAAACCTGCCACCTGTGAATCTGCCTGGCCTGCCTCTCTCTTCCAACTCTCCTTGCCCTGTGTCTGGGGTTAGCTTTGCAAACCAACAGAGGCTAGAAGAGGGAAGAGACTTAGTCAGCTTCACTTTAGCACATAAAGCAGATATCATATACTTGATGTTTTCTAGAAGTAGTTTCAACAAGGAATTGTGTATTACTAGGAATTGTGCGGTAAGAATACAGACAGCGTAGAAGCTCTGAACGTCTAGCAAAATGGAAAGATCATATATCTGAGCTCACTTTTGGAGTGCGTGTCCAGGAGACCTGCCCTTGAGCACACTGGGTATCTGGCCCTATTGTATCCCAAAGGTCTTTTGTGAGCACAAAGGCTAAAGAAGACTCTTGTCAGGCTCACAACTCAGTGATGTTTCCTCAAGGACCTGAGAGCCATCTCTTTGAAATGTACTCATCAAGGAAGATAAAAATGTTCAATCTACCAGTTCCTTGGGAGGAGATGGGCCTAACTTCAGCTATCCCTTGACTCCAAATTCCAAAACCTACCTCCAGTCAGAAAAACAGAGAAAAAAAATATCAAATTTATGTTGAAAACATAAATATCTTGGGCTGTATCTGTTTAGAGGATGGCCTGTGATGTGCATCACATTCTACTTTAATGCTTATTCAACAAGAAAGTGGTTTTCTTTCTTTTCTAACCTTTGTGGGAAAGTTTTTGGGGCTGGGAGCAGACTTTATTTTTTATTGTATTTCTTCAACATTTACCACCATTTTCCCACTGACAGAAGAGAATTAAAGGGTAAATTTTTATGACAACTGTCTGGAGTCCAGACAGAAAGTTGAATTTCTCCGGGGTTGAGGAGTGTAAGAGTGAATTGTTCTCGTATAATCAGGGAGGCATTATTGTCAGCCACGCTCTCAGAACATAGCGTCAAAACCACCAGATCTCTCTTGATGACATTTCAATAAAAAATGAGGAAATATTTTCTTTAAATTAGGAAAATGAAAATTTCCTGCTTGAATGACCAGGACAATTGCAAAAGATAGAAAATGATCCCATCCCAGGCTCCCAAATTCACCAGGAGTCACGGAAACTAAAGCTTCAGAAAGACTCCAAAGAATGTTGCCCCATTCCCATCCTTGTTGCTTATGTTATTTTCCCTTCAGTGCTTAACATTGCTGCTCTTCAGTGAAGTGAGTCTGTGCATGTCTACTGGGCCAGCAGAAGTGGAAGCAGGGGAGACCAGGCATCCAGGTGTTGGTAGGGAAGCCCCCAAGTGTTGAAGTAGCTTAAAGAGAAAGAGCAGGTTGAACTCCTAAGACCTCTGAAATACGAAAGGAGAGCCTGCAAGAGGGTCTTTGTGACCGAGGACAGTGGCCATTTCACAGTGTGCTCTCTGTGGTGCCTGGTAACCCCTCAAGTCTCCTACCTCCTGGCTGAAATGCCTGCTTTTCTACCAGGCATTTATGATTTGATCCTTGCTCAATTAAAAACACCTGTTTATTTAGCAGTTGCTATGTTCCTGGCTTAGTACTAAGATCTGAGGTAGGATTCAGAGAAGACTGGGACACACTTAATTTTGGAAGTAGGATATATACAGGGTCCAGCAGAAATAACACCCTTTCTAAAGTTTCAGTGTGATATTATGTTACAGAATGGCATGCTTATGGTTTGGTATACATTGCCAGCTCATTAAAAAAAGGGTGTAACATCTGCCAGAATATGTATGCGTATGTGTATATGTATATATGAAGGGAAATGATATAGATGATTAAAATTCAAATTCCTGTCTGCCTTTCTAACTTTACCCCTTAGTGTTTTCTCTTTCTTTAACTCCTCTGTTACACACTGCCTTTCTTTCTATTTTTCAAACACTTCAAATTCGCTTCTCCCTCAGTGTCTTTGTGCATTCCCCGTTTCTGGAATGCTGGGTCCTAGATTCGTGTATTTGGGTCTCTGTTCCGATGTTCCCCCTTCGCAGAAGCCTTTCCTGACTCACCTATTTGAAGTAGCAATTTTGACTTTCCTGTTATCCTGATGGCACTCTCTATGCAGCTCTTATTCCTACTTAAAATTTCTAACATAGAATTTAGTTTGCTTTTGGCTAGTTTATTTTCCATCTTTCCCTCTGGAGGATAAGTTCTGAGAAGGCCTGGAAACTTGTCTGATTCATTCTCTGCTGTTTCCTGACGGTTGAAGACAGTCCTCGGCTCTCAGCATAGAAGTGGTGCTTGCTAGCTATTTGTTTAATTGATTAATTCATTGATGGCACGTTTCCAAAGAACCTAAGAGTCTTTTTGAGTCAGAGGAGAGTGGAATGAAAGTACAAGGACAATGGCGATGTTGTGCAACCAAAGAGACGAAAGGGAAAAGGATTTTAAGAATATGAAAGGTATTCTCATTTCCAGTTTCGCCCAGGGCTGCATAGGCACCACAGGAAATAGTTTTTAGTCAGGAGTCCTATAGCTACAGGGCTGTCGTACTCTGACATTCCCCAGCCAGGAGGAAATGGCTCTCTTTATCCTCGCTGGTTGCTCTGTGCTTCTCGCATGTCACTTGTGATTACTCTGTACTTGAGTCATCTTCCTGCAGGTTTGTGTTGCTGTGAGGCCAGCACCTGCATCTTAGGTCACTCCTTCCCCTTCCTTGAACCTCCCTCTAGCCCCCACCCCCTGGCCTGGGCGGTGGTCCTGGTCAGTGTCATTAAGTGTGCACTGAGCGAAGTATCACAAGGCATAGCCTAAATCCACTCGTGCAAGACAAATGCTTACAAAAATGAAAAACAAATGAATATTGATTGTAATCTTGTCTTCTTGCCATTTACCTTTCTCATCAACACATAATGGGGGAACAATGATGTCATTGATTTTCATTGAAGCCGCAGTCAGGTAGGAACTGGTCAACTGAGGGTTTATACTTGATTGCTCTTTAGGCAAAGACCCTGACACACAGACTCCTAGCATCTCCACCAGTGCCCCCAAGGTCTTTCCTTGGGGAACCATTGCTTTTAAGAACTCGAGTTGGTCTGCTCCAGAGAATTCCATCAAATTCCCACTAGTAGTACTCATTATAACCCTATTATAACTCTATTACATACGTTTATAGCCTTTTACATTTCATATGGTCTCATCTCTATGACAGGCTATTTGCTCCTCGGATAAGACAGGCTCCATTGGGAACCCAGATTCCAGAGGGCAAGTAGGGCTGCCCAACCCCTTCTAGAAGGAGAATAAGGAGTGTGAGCAGCGACCCACCCTAGCCCAGCTTCTCATGCAATAGGAAGAGGAACCCTTCTGTACCTCCTAACTTCAGCACACGTGGGGGCAGGGGCCACATAGCCAGGATTATTATTAACAATGGTTACCGTTCATCCAGTATCCATGCCCTAAGAAAGGCACAAACCCATGTCATCGGTATAGCTTTGCTGGGAGAGAAGTATTGGAGAACAAAATGCTGTTTTCAAGCCATACTTCAGACCAAAGCCTATAAAAAGTAAAACAGTAACAACAAAAAGGAACTTCTTCTTAACAGACAGGTGGTGACAACTGGTCCTTCCTTGCACCTTCCTCTCCTCCTTCACCAATCACTCTTGCAGCCATGGAGACCACTTCGGGGAATGCCCAGTACCCTGCAGAAACAACTAGAAGGGCAGCGTGTTGAGAAGGACTTGGTTGGGAGAAGCAGCAGGGGAGGAGAGGAAAAGTGAAAGGAAGGCAGGAAGGTGGCAGAGGAGTCATTTTTCCTGTGTGACACTAGCTACTCAGACAGTGAGGGGATCTATTCTCTGAGTCATGAGCAGCCCTTTCCCCTTGCCTGACAATCCCCATGACTCTGAGAGACTTCACCCAGCACCCTATATGGTAGAAACGCCTGTTGCTGGGAAAGGTAATTGTCTTAAACATTTTTCCCATTTCTCTCCACTAAATCTCACTGTGGAATCAGAAAGGAAGTCAGAATTCTGCCTGCTGTCCATCCCATGACATTCAGGCGTCCTTGAAAAAGGCATTCCTGCCACCGTGAGCTCCACCTGCATACTTGAGGGAACCTTGAGAAGTCTGACCTCTGGGTAGCATTTCTCTCCGTCCTGCTGGGCCCTGACAGATATTGATCGAGCAGAGACTTGGATGGCTTGAGGAGCTCACCTTGCCCTCACCTCTCAGCAGTGTTTGGCAAAGGCCCAGGAGTTTGTCATCTATCATATTCCCCTTCCTTATTCTGTCAGCCTTCCTGGATGGTTTCCTGTCTTGTCCCTGCTAATAGTTAGCCCTTATCTGTTAGGAGGGCCTTCCAGTGTCTGCCTTCCCCCTAACACAACCGCCTAGAATAACAACAGCCATGAAAATGAATAAATCAAAGCCTGTACTTGGAACATCATTATTATCATTAAAAAGCAACAGTGGATGTCAGCCATTCAGAGAACCACCACCAAACTGTAACAGCACCAGTTAAATGCTAGCTTCTCCTTTTATCTTCTAAGTCTCAAAGCCCCGACCTGCTCAGAATAAGAGACAGGAAAGAGGAAAAGGGGACTGAAGGGGCAGGGGTATTTTTAAATGTTCTTTTCCCAACTAAAAGCCTCTGAAAAGTGGTCTTCTGCTGGCTCTCCTGGAGTAGAAACCCCTGATTTGTGGTGGTTACCAGTTTTCATGGGACAAGGGCTCCAGCCATGGCCGATTTTAATCCACTAACACAACAGACCTGAACATGGAGTTGGGAAGAGGTGCTAACGATTGGCTCTTGCTGAGATGTTCAGCAGACTGCTACAGCTGAGCTGCAGAGCAGGTCTGAGCTAGAATTGGGAGGTTTGAGGGTGGGAATAGAGAGGGACATTTGAACCAGCTATGTGATTGAAGTCTTTGTTTAGAGTAGACATGGTTACTTTATAATTGAAAGTGAAGCTTAATAATCAAAGTGGACCTATTCTTATAGTTGAATGTGATCAAGAAACTTCATAAGCTCTCAAAATAGTGTCAAGAGGTTTGAGGCGATGAGACAGAGTGTGTTTTAGACAGCAATGAATACCAAGTAAAGCCATTTTCTGAATACCACCAAGTTCACACTGTTTAATATTCAGGCTATATTCCTCCCTCAGGAGCTGATCATCTATTCCGTTCCACATGAGGAATCAATCTTTAGGGATACTTTTACTTCTCTCACTCTAACCAGCCTCCTCTGGGGAAATCGGGCCCAACTGTCACAAAGAGAGCTCATCCAGTTTATTATAAAGAAAATAAAACTCTTTGAACTGTGGGAATGCATTCAGTTATAAAATAGGCACCCAGGCCAGTGGGAGGAGGACTCCATTAGGGAAGGCACGGCTGCCTCGCCCAGACCCGGGGTCTTCCTCACACTGTGTATGGCACAGGGACCCTCTGGAGCAGTGAGGTCCTTGGGAGCCCCCCGGCTCTGGAAATGTTTCTTGCAAGACTTTAAGCCATGAAATAGAGAAATTGCTTTGAGAAGGGAAATCATTGGAGGCTAAAGGACTCTTGGTAAGGAATTCATTAGACCATTGCCCATCACATAGATAAGTGTATCCAGACGTCCTCCACATGCACAATCCCTGACCTTGACCAAGCCATCATGACTTCCACCTGGAGAAGCAGAGGTCTCCTAACTCGAGCCCCGTAATCCTGTCCTTGCTCTGCACCATCTACTGCCCACCCAGCGGAGCTTTCCTACTAAGACCGAAGTCAATTCTGATCAGCTGAAAAATCAAATGGAACAGATTAAAGGCCCACTATGTCATTCTGTTAAAGAACAAAGGCCTTCCAATGGCCTAGACCCTGTGTGATATGCCCAGCTACTCCTCTGACCTCACCTCCTACCATTTTTTTTTATTCACTCTTTTCCAGCCATACTTGTCTCCTGGTTATTCTTCAAACCATCAAACACGCTCCCACCACAGGGCCTCTGCACTTGCCTCTCCACCAGATGCCATGTCTTAACACTCCCTCATTTACCTAAGGTCTCTTCTCTAAAGAAATGTGTTCAGAAAAGGCATCCTGACCACTTTATGTAAAAAGTCCCTGGCCCGGTCCTAGCACTTCCTGTCCCCATCCTTTTGCTTAATTTTTCTGCACAGTATTATTACCGTGCACATATATGCATATATTAGCCTGTTTGCTGGTTGTAGTTTTTACATTTGTACTAGAATATAGCCAAGAGAACAGGTGTTTTGCCTGATTTGTTTTTGTTGTATTCTTAGCACCCTGATGAGCACTGTGCATGTAACAGCAGCATGATATTATATTATAGGTACCTACTGAGTGAATAAATGTTCTACATAATATGTTTTGATCAGTGAACAAAATCTGGGGAAGGGTCCTCCAAGCCTGTTGGGAAAAAGACACTCCATGAATCACCCCCCTTTCCTTCATCACCATGAGTTAGATGGAAGAGAGAGAAGATTCACCTGGTCCAGCATTCTATTTTTATAGAAAGGACCCTAAGCTCTAAAGAGAGGAAAATAAACACTTATCCAAAAACATTAAATTTCCCTACCATTATGCTTGCCCTTAATCACATTTACCATCTGCTCCTCTTCCTCTTTCCACGTGTAATTTTTCTCACCCCCTTGGTTCTTCCCTTCTATCCATATTTCTCATAACTTCAGAAGTAGTTGTCTTAATAGATCTTCTTAACAGTGAGTCTGTTGGATGTTTTATCCTTTTAGCAGTAAAGAGCTCTTTTCAGCAGGTTTGATGTCCTCCTCCTAGCCAGAGAGCTATTTGAGCTGAGAATATCAGTATTCAAATTGTTATTGATATATAAATTACATGCAGTGAAATACACAGATCTTAAGTGTATGGGTAGAAAAGATTTGATAGACACTGTATAACACACACCTATCAAGACTTAGACCGTGCCCATTAACTCAGAATGATAGCTGTGTCTCTTCCAAACATATCACTGAACCTCTCTTCAGAAGCAACCACTGCTCTGATTTCTATCAACATAAATTGGTTTTTGCCTACCCAGAAATTTTACATACATGGAATGATAGACATTCTTTTCTTGTCTGGCTTCCCTTGGTCAGCATGTTTTTGAGATTTGCCCATGTTGTTGAATTTACCAACATGAGTAAATCTGCTTCATTTTTATTGCTGAGTAATATTTCATTGTATGAATTTACCACAGTTGGTTTGTTCATTCACATGTTGGCTCTTTAATAGACATCTTGGCTCTTTCCAAATTTTAGCTATTACAAATAAAGCTATTTCAAACATGCATTGCTAATCTTTGAGTGTCTACAAAGCTTTTTTTTTTTTTTTTTTTTGACGTATCACATGTGTTTATTTCTCTTGACTAAATACCTAGATGTGAAATTGTGGGATCATAAGTTATTTCTAGGTTTACCTTTATAAGAAAATACCAAACTTTTTCCAAAGTAGCTAAATTAGTTTACACTTCAGCCAGCAATATAAGAAAGTTCTGGTTGCTTGGTTATCACCAAATATTTGGTGTGGTCAGTCTATTTAGTTTTAGCCATTTTAGTAGGTGCGCACTGGTTTCCCACTGTAGTTTTATTTTGCATTTGTCTTCTTTATTTTGCATGACACTTGATGTTAAGTAACTTATGTGTTCATTGGCCGTTTAAAAGTATTTCTATATGAAATATCTAAGACTTTCATACAATTTGCTCATTTCAAAAATAATTGTTCATTATTGAGTTATAGAAATTATTTATAAAATTTGAAGACATATTCTGTTTTAGTAATATGAATTGTGAATATATTTTACCATTTTACCTGCCTGAGACTTTTCATTACTTAAGGTATCTAAGAACAGAATAATTTGATTTTGGTTTTTCTTTTTTTTGTTTCATGTTTTTTGAGTACTAAACAAATTCTTGCCTGTTTCAAGGTAATAGTGATGTTTTCTCGCAGGCTCTCTTGGTGAAGTTTCATAGTTTCAGCATATACATAAGGTCTGTAACCCATTTGAACAAATTATTGTGTGTCAACGGAAGCAAAAACCAAGGTTCATATTTTTATATATATAAATAATCAGCTGTTTCAATACCATTTATTGAAAAGACTGTCTTTACCCTGACTGAATTACGTTGGCCTTTTGTCAAAATCAATTAAACATAGAAGCGTGAGTCTTACATTTATCAACTCTGGCTACTGCGACTTTATAGTAAGTCTTGAAATCAGTGACTTTAAGTTGTTTAACTTTTTTTAAATTGTTTTCTAGTTTGAATTATTTGCATTTTTATATAAATTTTAGAATCTGGTTGACAATTTTCACACACACACAAAAAAAGCCACATGGGCTTTTATTGTTGTTGCACTGGTCCTACAGATTTTAGGAGAATTGTCACCTTGATAATATTGAGTCTTCCAAGCTTAGTATTAGATACATATTCCATTTACATAGGCATTTCTTATTTTTTTCAGCAATGTTTCAGTTTTAATTGTAGAGAGCTTGCATATCTTTTGCTAAATATTAATATATTTGACACTATAAAAAATTTTATTTTTATTTAGTATCATATTCCAAGTGTTGCTAGTTTGTACTGTAGAACAGAATGAAGTTTTGTTTTTTTAATGTTGTATATTGTGTCTGATAAATTCATTATTAGTTTTAGTACTTATTTTTTAATTCCTTAGAATTTCCTCATGACAAGTATGTTGTCTGAATTTTCATTTTCCTTTTATTCTTTATGTCTATATCTTTTCCATGAATTACTATACAGGCTAGTATCTAGTAAAATGCTAAGTTGTAGTAATGAAAGTGAACTTTCTTACACTTTCAAAATCTTACATATGTCACTATTATGTTAGCTGTAGGTTTTACACATGTAACTTTCTCTAGTTAAGGAAGTTTCCTTCAGTTCCTCGTCTGCTAAGAGCTTTTTTTTATTATTATTATAACTTGGCACTGAATATTTTTTAATACTTTTTCATCAAGTGACATGATTAATATGATCCAAAGTATTTTCTCTTTTACTGTTAATATATTGAATGACAGTGATATACTTATGGATGTTAAACCAAGCCTGAATTCCCAGAATAAACTTTATTTGTGACTGCTATATTATCCATTTGATATATTGTAGATTTTATTTGGTAATATCTTTTTGAGGATTTTGCTCCTCTTTTTATTAAGTATATTGATCTATAGTTTTCTGTTCTTCTAGTCTTTGTCTGGTTTTAGGATCAGGCAAGTACAGGGCTCAAATCGTTTGCAAAGGAGCTTGTATAAGATTAGTATTATTTCTTATATGTTTGATACAATTTACCAGTGAACTGGTCTGACCCAGTTTGGTGGAAAATTTTTATAGAAAATTTGTTAATTATAAAATAAATTTATTTAACATATAAAAACTCAAAAATTTATCTTTGTGTTAGTTTGGGTGATTTGTGTCTCTCAAGGGGTTAATCAATTTCATTTAATTTATCCAGTTTATGGGCTGCTCATTCTATTTATGCTAGTCCCTTAGTTTGCCTCTACTTTCATTTTAGATATTAGTAATTTGTGTTTTCTCTATTTCCCCATGATTCATCTAGCATTAAGCTTAACAATTTTATTGATTTTTTAAACGGACCAACACTACCTTTTGTTGATATTTTCTAGTATTTGTTCATTTTCTTAATCTCCATGCTAATCTTCAGCATTTCCATGGGTTTGCTATTACATAGCCTTGAGTTTTCTTTTTGGTTCTGCTAATTGATTTGCTTAGCCAGCTTAAGAAATTTAGTTACCCTCTCCAAAACTTATTTTCTTCATCTATAGCATAAGGACAGTAATTTGTACTTTTTATACAGTTTTTGTGAGGCTTGAGTTATAAATGTAGATTACCCAGTACAGTGTCTGGTGGCTGTCAGTTCTTTCTCATCTCCATATCACTCAGTAAAAGCCACTGTCTGTCTCAGAGTCTCAGGATTTTGCTTTCATTTTTGTTTCCTGAGGGATTGATCAGGGATCACTCAGTTATCTCCAAGTGCAAATAAACATTCCCTGGGTCTGTGAATACAGACTAGGTCTGCCTACAGCCATATGACTCATTTCTCCAGGCTAAAACCATTCCTCATGACAACAAACAAAAAAGGCAACAGAAAGAAGGTAGGGAAACAAGAGATCAAAGAAAAATAATGAGACAGGCCTCAACACAGAGAGAGAAGGAAAAGGAAAAATGGGAATGGAAATGAAGTGGAAGCCAATGGTAAAGAGCAAATAAGGCTGATATGAGATGCTGTTGTCACTGTCAGCTGAGAACTCAGCTCTTCAGAATTCTCAGAGATGATACAGGAAGGAGAGAAGCCTGGAGCAACTGGGGGATGCTTTGAGCCGGGCTCAGATCTCCAAAGGCAGAAACAGCCTAACACACCACATAGTTTAATGTTGGAACTTCCAAATCACCAAGCTTAGCTTAGAAATGATAATTCATCAGGTTCTTTAAATTTTTATCTTTCTTTCAAGAAAGGTCTTAATTTTTCATCAGTTTTGTTCCTAAAATATTTAGTTCACATTTTCATTTGGAAGGAGTCAGAGAAGATTGTAGTTTGCAGAGGTTATATAGGAAAAAGTGATTATCAATGAGAATAGAGTTAGCCAAACATTTTGTATCCCTAGAATAAATCAGACACTGTTAGGTGCTTTTGTATATTCTATTTTAATTCTCCTTCACAATTCAGAGACACAGCCCAGGTAGAATAAAACGCAAAGGGAAAATACTACTGAGCACTTTTCAGGGCAGGAATGTTTAACTTGTCTTCGAT
>PVKE010047715.1:0-11829 GCA_004027555.1 Craseonycteris thonglongyai | reverse complement strand
AAAAAAAAAAAAAAAAAAAAATGTTATTAATCAGATGACTGTCATGACTTCATGATGTAAAAACCCTGCAAACCCTAGTGGTTATTTCTAAGAATTTGAGGCCCAAAGGGCATGATATTTAGTGTTTTGTTCTCTATATTTTATTTTTGTGATGCTATAAGTAATAGTGAATCTATTTCAGTTTTACTCTTCTATAAGATGAAAGTAAAAAAACCTAACTCAAAGGCTAGTAGTAAGTATGATGTAAATATTCTTACAAATCCTCAGCATATTGTGAAGGACAAAGTAAGCTCATCTATGCAAATGTAGAATGGCTGTTGTATATATAGTGTTTAACCACATGGAGTTAAAGACTCTGGATCTAAATTCATATTTTCACCAGAGGTGTCCAATCTTCTGGCTTCCCTGGGCCACACTAGAAGAATTGTCTTGGGCCACACATAAAATGCACACTAACACTAATGATAGCTGATGAGCTTAAAAAACAAATCACAAAAAGTTCCTCATAATGTTTTCAGAAAGTTTATGAATTTGTGTTGTGCCACATTCAAGTTGTCCTGAGCCACCAGTTGGACAAGTTTGTTCTATACCTTGTGAAGAATAACTACAAACAAATTAATTACTCTTTCCCTCCCTGACTCATTTTTATGATCTGTACAATGGTGAAAAGTAGTCTACCTGATAAAACTGTGATAAGAATTAAGTGAGTTGGAGCATGTACAACAATTTCTGGATAATGGTAAAACTTTGATAAATGTGTAAGTAAGCAGTGGAATAGCCAAAATTTTTACTCAACTCCAAAATTACCACTTAGATCAATTTTTACATGAAGGCAATTCAGAAAAGATATTGTTTTCTTCAATCATGTTGAAAAAAAATACGTTTAAAAAATTTTGGTGTGTGACTAACACTTAATGAAGGAAAATTGTATAGGCATACCTGAACTAACTAAAAATTCCAGTGTGACATATAATCTGTTTTTGTGCTCACTTTGGTAGCACATATACTGTATTATAATCTGCTCTGGTATTATAAGAGTGTCAGTTCTGTGGTAGTATTAAATGTAATATTATAATTCATTTTTTCTATGTTTTCTGCTTGGCCTACTTTCAGTTTCCTAGATACCAAGACTATATAACCATAATATTTACATATAACTGAAGTAATACAATTGAAGTAACAAATTTAAACATTAATGTTGCCATTTGTTCAGTTATTCCTTATTAAATCAGAAACATTTAACGAACATACCACTTATATACCAGAGACTATGACATGTACTGTGGATAAAATGGAGAGCAAAAAATAAACTTTCCCTCCATTATTTGTTAATGATATCCAATAATCATTGACTTAAGCAAAGAGTCAATGTTGGTACAATACTAATGCATTTGAAATTTTCTTCAAAATACAATCCATTCTCTTTATAAAATTAACTTATTTCAAAAGCTCATTTATAACACTAATAGATTATACTTATAGAGAAGGTCATATGTATGACCACATCAGAAATAGGTATACCTGTAAATGCACTGAGTCAATAGATAGGCAATCTCCATCTAGCATAGTGCCCAGTGGAGATGCTCAAATAAGTATTGATCACATGGATAAATAAACAAGTAATTTTTTAAAAGATTTATTTTATTGTTTTTGACAGAAGCAGAGAAAGACAGAGAAAGAAGGGGGAGGGCCCAGAGCAGTCTCCATAGTTTTATGACAACAGTTTTCTGACATGGTTTCTTTCCATACAGGTGAGCAGGGGCTGTGCAGGGCGGGAATTGGGCTGAGAACCTCCCCCCTCAAACCAGGGGCCAAACCTGGGGGTGAGAATTGAACTTGGGGCCTCCCACATGAGAAGCACACACCAGTTCAGCATTAGTCTGCATGGGCTCTGCTGGAATTCAATCCTCGGTCCCTGGGGCTACAAAGTGAGCACTTAACCTGCTGAGCCATCCTGGCTCCCCCAAATGAATACTTCTAATGATAACAACAGCAATGACCCTAACAGTTTTCTGTTCAGTAATTACTTTTCACATTTTTAAAATTTTTATACCTTACAGTAGCCTTGATAAATAAGTATTGTTTCAACTTTACATAAAATTAAAGTGGATAACACAGAGCTTAAGTACTTGTAAAATAATTCATAATAATAAGGAATCAATATTTTCACCTTGCAATTGAAGGAAATAGGCAGAGTAAACTTCAAGGACATTTTCAAAAATAATTATTGTAGAATTGATAGCTATGAACCAAACAATAGGCAAGATGAAAATAGGAAGTAGGTTAGTCAATTACAACTAGCCCTCCACCATCATGGGAGGTCCTCATTCCAGAAAACTAGATAGCAGGAGGCTTAGAAAGCTACCAGTGGTGGCCTGCTGACTGACTCTATTTCCTCTCTCTAGGAGGCAATAACTAAGTGATGCTAAGTTATGTTTAAGTATCAAAAGAACTGGATGACTGTGAAAAAAAAAAAAGGAAATGAAAAGTCATGAAGGAGATGTTTGTTTCTGAGATTCAACAGGATATTTCTCTGTCTGAGTGTCATCAGAGCTAGATGTCTGGAAGCCACCCCTCTTCTTGGTGAAGTTCATCTTGTTTTGTTTTCAGGGCTAAACAAATCAGTCTTACAGGACATGTCTGTAGGGTGCCCTGTAACAGTAAGCAGCCCATCTGGAATGTTCACCTAGGTGTATGGAGTCAGGCAGCACACAAATGTATTTTGGAGAATTCATGAAACTGCTGAAGTGCAATGTAAACCTGATCACATATTTTTGTTTGAGAATTTTTTAAGGAAAATACTCTTGCCTTAATAATAAACTCAAATAATTTAGCACACCAAATATGGTCTATTGGGAGACATATAGTGATAAATGCCTTTACCTACAGTGTGTGGTAAGAGCACACAAAGGTTGCCATGGGATCTGAGATTTGAGTGATCTGGTTCAGACACAGACATTACAGAACAATTCTAGCAAAAGATAATACTTGAAATTACCTGAAATGATGAGTGAGAGTTAACTGGTTGCTTTAAGAAGGAAATAACACTTTTAGTGAGAGAAAAAGTTTAAGTGCAAAGAGACGGAATTGAATGACCTTGATTCTTCATGGAAATGGCAAGTTATTTGTATGGTCAGCATTAAGGGTATATAGAATCATTAGGACAAGAAGCTTGTTTCATGGTTTACCCATTAAATTATCCTAGTTCACGTTCTTTAAAAGTACTTTCTAAGCAACAGAATCTCTTGTTATCTGACAATTAGCCCAATGCCTAAGATATTAGAGAATGATAATAAAATACAGTTGGAGAGGGCAGAAAATCAACAATATGCTCATTTTGCATTTGGAAAAAAATACTAAGTTTGAATAAGAATTTCATCACTCAAAGAAAAATAGTAAAAAAATAAAAATAAATGGTCAGGTTATAAAATGATTTCCTAAAACTAAAGAAGATAGAAAATCAAACACTCAAAAGAAAGCTAAAATAAATGAACAAATGAATGAAAGAATAAATAAATAAATAAATAAATAAATAACTTTCAGAAAAAGATATATTAGAGGAAACAAAGGTAAAATATAGAGTTTCTGACTTGTCCTACCAGTAAAATAAATGAAAACATAATATCTACGAAACAAAAGATTATAGACAAGATGCAAGGCCAAAGATTTGACTAAAATTATATTGGAAAAGAGATTTTTAAAAAAACATGAAATAAAATGATTTTAAGAAAGGATACAGTAAAAATAATCTCAAATGTTTTATAAATTCTTAGTAACAAAATCAATTACGTAAAAACTCAATTCAGTGATGTAGACAACAAACTAAGAATTTTTGGTGGGGATTTTAAATGGTAAAGGTCATCAGCAAAGACACCTTCAGGTAAATTAGAATTAGGATTAAAATTAGTATTAAATTTAGTGAGTGTAAGAGTTAGAATAGAGTTAGGTTTGAAACTGTGTCAACAGATCACTGAAATGAAGAATCAATAATAACAAAAGATAAAAAATTCAAATTATAAAGCAAATATGTTCAGAATTGAAAAAAAAAATACTGACTCTACACACAAAGAAGACCCTGTGAAATGCTTCATTTTTAAGGAAAAAGAAAACAAAAATATTCTGACATAGGAACAAGTATGAAAGCTCCCATACAAAAGGCCTTCTGAAGTTTCAAGCCTCCCATTCCCCAGTGCTCTAATGTTAATCACTTTATTTATTTTTTAAGGTTGATTTTTTACTGTTTGAGAGACAAAAACAAAGAGAAGGGAGAGGGCCCAGAGCAGTCTCCACAGTTGCACAAAATCAGTTTCCACAGTTTTATTCCATACAGGTGGATGTGGGGCTACACAAGGTGGGAACCGAACTGAGGGTCTTCCAAGTGGGAGGCATGCCCCCCTTCAGCAAGTGGGTCTACACAGGCCAGGACCTGGACTCAATCCTCAGACCTTGAGGTTGCTAGGCAAGCGCTCAACCTGTTGAGCTATTCCTACATCCCCTTAATCACTTTCTTAACCAAATTTTTTCTCCATAAAACTTAAACAATAGATTGTTCCCAGAACATCCCCTCCCTTCTGCTTTAGATAATTACTCTGAAACTTGTGATTAATGCTTGCTGATGGTAATCACTGCCCTGTAGCATTGATAACACCATCCAGGATAAAGCCATCAAGAATGACGGAGGGCACCTTGAGTGCAGCTCAGTAGGTTAAGCTCATTTTGCAGCTCCAGGGACCAAGGATTGAATCCTGCCCTTAGCCCCTGAGGATCCATATCCTGAACTATGGTGTGTTTCCCATGCAGAGGCCCCCAGTTCGGTTCTCACCCCCCCTCCCCTGTTTGGCCCCTGGCTTGAGGGGTGTGCCTCCCAGACAGGGAGCCCCCAGCCTGGTTCCTTCTCTGCTCAGCCTCTACCCACCTGTGTGGAACATAAAGTATGTCAAAAACTGATCACATACAACTATGGAGACTGCTCTGCCCTCCTCCCCACTTTTATTGTCTCTGTCAAACATCATAAAATAAATCTTTTAAAAAAAAGATGAGCACTGCAGCACAACAGCTCCTCTTTATAGTCCGTAAGACCCTGAGAACAGTGCCCTTTAGGGCATCTCAAGCTTGCTGACGACTTTTCTATAGGAGAAAATAGAAATTGGGAGGCATAGAGAAGGCACTGTTCATCACTGTGTTGGTACATTTAATACTTGAACTGACATAAAAGCACTCAGGAGCTTGACAATATTTTGGTTCAAAGATCCAATGTGATATGTAGCAAATAGTGTGTATTTGTATATGTGTGTATATATACATTATACATATACATATACATACATACACACATACCTATACACATATATGTATAAGTGTATGTATATATACAAGTATATACATTTATATCATATACATTTGCACATACTGATACATATGTGTACATACACATACCCATACACATACACTATTTGCTATATATCCCATTGAATCTTTGAACCAAAATACTGTCAATCAAGCTCCTGATTTAGAAAAAAAAGGGGGGGTGGCTGTCCGGAAGTATCCAACCATGTAACCATTCTTATTATATTGACAATGGCTGGATTTTTTTTCCAGACAGCCCTTGCTTATATACGAGGGCTGTCCGGATATTATCCAGCCATGTAATACAAAAAATAAGGCAATTATGGCTGGATTTTTCTGGATAGCCCTCATATATCACCTCTGCCTCTAGGAAAGAATAGTCAATTTTATATGAATTTGGAAATCATGTGGAACAGAGTATTCACTTTATTCTGTGACTGAAGTATGACTGTCATATCAAGAAAAATGCCTGAGCTAAAGGATTGGATTGTTTTTGTCATTTTATTTTCCTCTCCATTTCCTCGCTTTCAAAGTTTTAAAACAAAGACCTTGGTAATAAAAAACATCTCAATTGTTTGAGTAGTAAACATATAAAATGACATGCTGCTTAATCACAGATTAATTTGAATAAAAGAAGGTATCTAAATACTACTTTTGGTATCTAGATATCATTAAATATCTAATGTTTTAATATAATAAAAACAGCTACATATTTTCAAGGTACAAATAAACAAAAAGATAAGTCTCTCAAGGATGCTTGCTTGACCAGGCAGTTTATGAAACAGAAAAGGCAATCAGATTAATGCCTAAAGAGCAAACTTCTATAAATTAGTGGGCTGTTAATCTATTTTTAAACCAAGTATAGATGTTTTATGACTATGCTAAATATTAAAGTGTTTTGTAAGTGAACAATATTTGAAAAAATGTGTTCTGTGTATTGTTTAGTAATCTTAATCATAAAGTAAGAGAAAATAAAATTCTAATTTGCAGAATATTTTTATTTTATTTTTTAATACATTTTTATTAATGACATATACTAGGTACGGTACTTTGGCCTTTTATTATATATTTCAAAATGATTTGTAACAAACAAAGCATAATATGATTTTTCCAAATCTGCTAAAATCTTTCATTTCACTACTAAACTTCAGAATGATGGCAAACAGAATGAGGACAGTAACTCATTGCTATTCACAAAAGCAGCCAACATCAATTTTGATGACAAAAATCTCTCTCTAATATGTCTATATCTTTCCAACATACTGGATGAAGCCTTTATTACATTTTACCATAAACATTTTCCTACTTTCACTACTCTCTATTCAGAACTATCCTCTATCCTTTTGGACTCAGTAGGAGTTAAATTTACAATTAAAAAAAAATAATTTAAATTAAAAAACAAAAAATAACAATGGTTTCACTTGTTTCCATCAAAATCCTAATTTATAACTATCTCCAAAGTGAGGTCACTTACTAATTGTCCTCAAAAACCCAACCACAACCACAGACTACACTTCAGAAGGACAGTGTATAGGGTCCAGTCTACCTTCATACAATTGCCATCTCCAAGTGTTCCATTTTCTAGTTTGGAATGACAGAACCATATCCACAGTGTCAAAGGCTTTTCTTTTGGCCCCTTTCTTAGCTAATTGCTTTGGCCTTTGACCCAAACTTTCAAAATCATGAACATTTTTGGTAAGGCAGAAGAGGTATCTCAAAGTAAGAAGAGTTTACAGGAGGGTAGTAGATAAGAGAACTAGTAATTTTTCTTTTTATCAAAGCAGGTCCAGTCATTAGAGCAAACAAACATGGGTTTCAGGTCAAAATTTTTATGTCATACACTGAAGAAGAGTGTAGATAAAACAAAAGAGAAAGAAATCACATAACTTTGGAAATTGTATAATTGATAGAAGGCTACTGGTACCTTGGTAATTTGAAGACATTTCATTCAATAATTATATATTTCCTGCCTAATTAATTTACATTTCTCTGTTTCCATGCTGGGTTAAGGATCTCTGTTCTCATGCATTTGTGTTCATTAAAATGCTTCATGCTTATTAAAATGTAAAAGAAAAGTCTTATGATTTATTCTTTGGCCATACACATTCATTACAAGAGAAATAAATTTGTTGTTATTATTAATTGTAATGTAATTATTGAAAGCCAAATATTTCAGAGAAAATAAAAATCTAAGCACTATATTATAGAATTCTTCCTTTGCTAATTAACAAATAAATTGTACAATTTTTTTTCAGAACATCCATAAGTATAAATTTTAAACTTTTATTCTAGGATGCTTATTTATACAAGTAACAAGAAAATAAATTGTACAGATTTGCCATTTGTTTCTTTTTTTATTTGTTTGTTTTTTGGCTTTTTTAATAAATGGAGGTATAACTGACATACATTAGTTTTAGGTTTAAAACATGACAATTTCATTTTTTGTATATATTATGAAATGATTACTGCAATAAGCCTAGTTAGCATACAATTTTTCTCTTGTGAGCACTTTTAAGATCTACTCTCCAAGCAACTTTCAAATATGCAATACAGTGTTATTAACTATAGTCGCCCATGCTGCAGATTATATCTCCGTGACTTATTTTATAACAGAGAGCTGGTTTACCTATTTTTAAATAATCACTGTAATCATGCTGTGAAATTGTTATTCCTTATGACCAGATTTTAAGAGGGAAATCTTGGCAGCTACCTAAACTCAGCATTTGCCTTCTCCAGAGTCTTGTTTAAAGGTGACCCATAGAAATTGGAAAATTTGTAAAAGTGAATTAAGGAATACTCTTCACAGTGATAAAAATTTCATATAATTTTAGAAAAATATATTGGTGCAATTATCATGCATAAGGCAATTTCATTACAGTATAAATTTCAAGTCTGCAGCAAGTCTACGAGAGGTTTAAATACTTAGGATCTTTTCAGTACAATAATGTGTTTAACTCAAAAAATTGTCTATAAAAGAAATATGTAGAAAGGTAACTACAAGTTCAATAGTTTTCTGAAAAAAGAAAAATGCCAATTTAACTGAAACTGATACCCTGTGATTAATCTCTATTTATATAGCTCTCCCAGTACTCTGGACAAGGTAGGCTTCAATAAATGTTGATGTGATCTGACAATTTATCACTTCCATGTGGCCATTATCAATGGAAGTCTTCTGTTTGAATCACGGAAAAGAGATAATGAATTGAGTGACTATTTTCTCAAGTCTCCCCAGGTTGATTAATGATTCATATCACATTAGATGTATAATAAAACAGAATCTAATTTGTTATATATGCAGGGGGTAGGGGTGTGGGAAAGGAGGGAGGGGAACCAAATATATGGTGGTGGAAGGAGTACTGACTCTGGGTGGTGAACACATAATGCAACACATAGATGAGATGCTATAGAATCATACACGTAAAACCTAAGTAATTTTTACTAACTGATGTCACCCCAATAAATTTAACAATGAAAATAATAATTTGTTATACACAGTGGATGTTTTGTGATATTAATTTTCTCAAGGAACACTAAGAAAGACCTCTATTCTTAAAGAGACACTCCATTAATGTTCCCTTGCCCTTTTGACATAAAACTATGAATAATAAAGGCAATACTGTAGGTATGCAGCAGTAGAACTGTGGCCAATAAGAGGGGAAAATTTATTACCATTCTACAATATTTTAAATATGTGTAATTTATTTTCTAATGGCACATCTATTAAATCTCTTACTCAAAATCACAGTTGCTAAAACTGAGTGAGTTTTGTAATTATTATGACTAAAAATTTGTTCTGTCAGAGTATACAAGAATGAACCCAAAGAAAACCAGAATTATCTGCTAGAGTGCAGGCCCCTTACAGTACAGGTTTGTCATGCTGGGTGAGTATTCTAGGAACCCATCTACATCAGTGTACCAGCTGGTGTTGCTATGGGAGGCTATGTTCAGCTTCAGTAAAAATTTTTTTTTTGGAGACTCTTTCAATGTATTTTCCCATTTCATGGTGGGTGATTTACACGAACAATGTGTAGCACGACAACACACCTGCCTACACTATACTGAGTGTTCATCCATTTCTAACCCAAAATGGCATGACCCTCATGCTACACCCACCCTGATCTCACCTTGAGTGACTTTTTTGCTTCCCTAATTAAAAACTTCCTCAGAGAAAACATTTTGCTGATGTGGAACAAGTAAAACAAAAATTGGCAGGAGCACTGAAAGGCATCAAAATCTACAAGTTCACAAACTGTTCTGAGCAGTGGAAAAAGTGCCTGAATAGGTGTATTGCATTAAATGGAGAGCACTTGGAAGGTGATTAAAGTTTAAACATGTAAGAATATAAATTTTTTTTAATAAATTTCATATTTTGCATCACCCTTTGAAGTGGAAGATAGACTTCAATGAGTGTTTTCAAATCCATGTTTTGGTTTGTTTTGTCAGACTCTATCAGAATTCATTTATTCTTTTCAACAAATATTTACTGAGCACACATCACTTGATATGTACTGTTCAGAAATAAAATAAATCTCAACATCAAGACACTGGGTGATGAGCACATAATGCAATACATAGACGATATGTTATAGAATTATATACCTGGAACCTATGTAATTTTTGCCAACTAATGTCACCCCAATATATTTAAAAATTAAAAAAATAAAATTATATAAAATTTTTAAAAAGAGATAGAATGAGAAGTTAACTGACAGAATTAGATCTAAAAGGTCAAGGATAAGGCAATGAATGAAAGCAAGAGGACATGGAATTTTGTTGAAATACAAGCAAGAAACCATTCTGGTTTTGAGCAGTTATTGAGGTTATGATGAACAATCAAAAGTTAGCTATACTATGACGATAAAGTACACAGAAATTTCTGATAAACTGAAAGTGTGCTAAAAGAAAAAAAGGGAGAGAAAACTAAACTAAAAAAGATTTTGAGTATAAATTATATCCTTGGGAAAGCCAGGATGGCTCAGTGGGTTAAGCGCTCACTTTGCAGCACCAGGGACCAAGGATCAAACTCCGGTCCCGGCCCGTGAGGAACCATATGCTGAACTGGGAGCTCCCCCAGCTCAGTTCTCTCTCTGTCTCTGTCTCTGTGTATCTCTCTCTCTCTCTCTCTCTCTCTCTCTCTCTCTCTCTCTGTCAAAAATAAATAAATAAATAAATAAACAAACAAACAAAAAATTATACCCAAATAAAGTATCTTCTGTGTAGCAGTCTTCAGTTTTATCATCATGACCAACTAAAATAAGTAATGGAAAATAAAATGTGTGGCTCCAATTCTCCTTGCATAGATTTTCCTCTACATGATTATTAGATGGGAGTGCTAGAAAAGAAAATGAGGTTTTTATATTGGGACCATTGTGCCCTATAGTAACAAGATGTCCTAGTGATATTTTGATCATTTTTTGAATTTCAGAATAGCAACAATCTAGCATTGCTATGAAGTTAGCATAATTAGTATTTCATCATTTTTCTCCCTAAGCCAGCCATACCACTAAGAATTCTTTTAATAGTTCTGGGACTGATTCTATGACGATCTATTATGCAATTCTACAATTAATCTTACTGGTATATGCATAGTATAATAATATAAATATGTGAATATGGTACATTTTTTAAAAAACTACAAAATGATCAGTTCAACAAACAGTAAGATAAATGATCAAGAACTTCAAAGAAAAGTTAGTTTCATTCAATACAGAAGTTTCTTTTTACTAGCTATTCACTAAGAGGACGTACTTGTTTTAGGATATTTACCTCCAATTTTTTTATTTTTTATTTTCCTAAGTAGAGCAACCCTTTACCATCAAATTTAAAGTCTGACTTGCTAATCTGAATTCTCTTTTTCTTGAACATCATACTGTAAATTTTAGTAGTAGCATATATTTTTAAGAGCTCATTGAAGTGAAATTATCTTCAGTAAACTTATAATTGGTAAACTAGTATATTAAATGCTGTGCATTAATGACTTTTAACATAAAGCCTAACATAAAAAAAAAAGAGAAAAATACCAAATAAATCAGACAAAATATAACATTATATATACTCAGGATTAATTCTGTGATAAAATAAACTTGGCAATTATGTCTTTTTTCCTCTTTCGGTAGCTTTCTCTTTATACCAATAACATCATTAATAAGACTTATTAGTGAATGCTTATTGCAACAATTTATCATCACATGGAATCCAAATGTTAAACAAGAGATGAGGAATGAGTTATATAAGCGGCAAAACATAAACTCAATAATCCTCAGTTTTATAATATTGATATAGGGCAGGGGTGGCCAACTTTTCTGTATATAAGATCTACTTTTTATCTTAAAAGTGTGTCGTGATCGACTTGTTGTCATAGGCGTAGTCTAAGGGGGAAGAAGGGGTGTGAAATGCATACTATGTTTATACACTGTGTTTCAGTATAAGGTGCATTCCAGCGAGGTATGGGTAGGTAAGTAAAATATATGTTCAAAACTATTT